>CAIGRB010085395.1:48484-68960 GCA_903798255.1 Fraxinus quadrangulata | reverse complement strand
ATGGAGTATGAATCTTGATTAGGGTTTAAAAGGTTTTACTTAATGAATCTATAATCCCTATTATTGTTGAATTAAATCTATCATTCATATGCCACCATACTACAATTCAATCATCAAGGGTGTGTCAACAGTCATGGTATCCTATTCGAGTCTAAATGGAGTCAAAATGCATGCAAATCGTCAACTTGTCACTAAATTCCTCAAAGGCACTTTGAGATTCAGGGTATAGCTTCAAATAATTCAGTAAATTAGTAATCAATTTATTAGAGGAAAACATACTGATATATGCCCCCACTGATAATTTATCGAATTTGCTACAATTTCTAGGGATTTGTCATCTCAGATTGGCAAGGAATAGACAAAATCACATATCCACAACATGCCAATTACACATACTCTGTTCTAAAAGGGATTAACGCTGGCATTGATATGGTAAGTTAGATTCTTGTGATAGCTCGAAACCCGTGCATCAAATGCTAACCCAAAATCTTCCCCGGTGACATGTTCAGGTTATGGTTCCTCTCAACCATACAGAATTCATTGATACTTTAACCTCCTTGGTGAACAACAACTTCATTCCAATCAGCCGGATTGATGATGCTGTCAGAAGGATATTGAGAGTAAAATTCAGAATGGGCCTCTTTGAGAATCCCATGGCTGATCATAGTTTAATCGATCAACTTGGAAGCCAGGTCAGAATTTAAAAAAAAAACGAAGCTAAAATCTAATTCATTGTATAGTCAAGTCATGCAAATCGAAAGCACACAATTACAATATAATTTGTTCCTTGAACAGGCTCACAGAGATTTGGCAAGGGAGGCTGTGAGGAAATCACTTGTACTATTGAAGAATGGAGAAAATGCTGATAGCCCTGTACTTCCTCTACCCAAAAAGGCATCCAAAATCTTAGTTGCTGGAAGCCATGCTAACAATCTTGGATTTCAATGTGGTGGTTGGACGATAACCTGGCAAGGACAAGGTGGAAACAACCACACTGCTGGAACCACAATCTTTAACGGGATCTCGACTGCAGTTCATCCAAGTACAGAAATCTCCTACAGCGAAAGCCCAGATGAGGATTTTGTAAAATCTTATAACTTCTCCTACGCCGTGGTTGTGGTAGGAGAACCCCCATATGCTGAATCTGCAGGTGACAATTCGAACCTTACTATTCCTCAACAAGGTTTAGACACAATCAAGAATGTTTGTGGCAACGTCAAGTGTGTGGTTGTTCTTGTATCCGGTCGACCTTTGGTGATTCAGCCACACCTTAAACACATCGATGCATTAGTAGCTGCTTGGCTACCAGGAACAGAAGGCAATGGAGTGGCTGATGTCCTCTTCGGGGACTATGGATTCACCGGTAAGTCATCAAGGACTTGGTTCAAGACAGTAGATCAGCTCCCCATGAATGTTGGTGATTCACAGTATGATCCACTCTTGCCCGTTGGTTATGGACTCACCACAGAACCAATTACAGCAAGTTAGATTGATTTTCTTTTAGTTGAGTTAGTATATTTTTCTATTAGATGATAAGAGTTTGCTCTGCATCTTTTTCTTTAAGAATTTTTTTTACAAATTGTGTGTGTGTATATATATTGGCAGCTTAATATAATGTAGGAGTTTTTCTTTCATTTTGTGTTCTGCTGCTATATTAATTATGATCAATTACTTGTGTTTTTCATACAATTGACTGCACAATAAAATCCCCAAGTTCCTAATGAAGAACCATAAAATTCCCAAGTTCTTGACAAAATCCCAAAGTTCCTACCTCGAGATCTGTTTTCCATAACCGATTCAAAAAATTTAGCTTTTATCAGAGTAAATAAACAAAGGTTAAACCCTTTGTACATCATGATTTATATCCTCTCATAATAATGGGGAACTCGCTTCTTTTTTTGAAGCGAACCCCTCCACTATTGCGAGAGGGCTGTCAAACTTGATGTACATTTAATGTACACCAAGTTTGATCCAATAAACAATATGTTTAACAATTCATAGTTATTATTATTTTTATTATTTTTTTTTTTGCTCGAAATCTAAATCACAGTATAATCAATGAGAGTGGGGAATATCGAAAGTGCCCTAACAACAGAATATTAGGCTTTTGACATGATGAAATAAGTGCAAGTATTAACATCATATAAATTAGGCCACATGATGAACATTTAAATTAACTAGTCAGAGCTAAACGTGCATTATACGTTATTTTGAAATACTTTATAAGTACCATAAAAATAATATTTGATACCAATTTATTAAAAGGATTTGATGAATTTCAAACGAACTAAAAAAGATAAAATTTAAGAGAAAAAAATTGTACTTTAAAAACTCAACTTCTATGATTCAAATTTTTTGTAATGATAAAATACTACAAATAAACATTTTTATACTACATTTGATACATAAAAATTAATCGTTAATACATAAATTTAAACACTCATTAAATTCCTATATACATGGATAGAAATAAATTCATCTATAATAATTCTATATTCATATAGATCAAGATTTACCAAATCAAGATTCATTGAGTCTAAATTAATGTGAATGTTAATTAATTTTGAATTAATAATGAAAAATTCATACATGACAAAAAAATTGTAGTATTTATTATATGTTGAAAAAAAAAAGTAAGGTATGATTGAAATAATTGAATTGTAATAGAATTAAAATTGTCCAAAAAATTATTCTCACTTGACGTGATATTTTATATATTAGAAATTAATTAGAGAATGCTTTCCAAGATGTTTATAAAGAACTCATTTAAAATAAAATTCAGTAAATATTGTACGGTGACCTTTTACTATTTTATTATACACACAAGCTGATTTCTAGAGAAGAGATACTTCTGAAGAGAAGTAGCATCGTTGTAGTTCTAAGAAAGAGATACTTGTAAAGAGAACGATGTCAGTGTCGGATTCATCAACACTGTACATGGGGCATCGAGAAAAAAATTTAAAGATTAAAATCAACCTCTAGAAGACCTCCTAACAATGTTTACAAGGGATTTGCACATCCTATAAAGATCTCATAATGGTCATGTTCTGAAGTCAAGAAGGCTTTCCATTGTCACTGCAAATCCACAAAATATTGAATTCAAAATTTAGTTAAACTCTGTAAGGAGCTAAAAAGGTAATGAGTTTTTCTCCCATATAAATGTATTAACAGAAGTCTAACCTCATTCATACGTTGTGGGACTGATCCTCCTCAATAAATTGCAAAGCTTCTTCCTTGGTGGAAACATAAACATGGCTAACCCTATTTTTGTGTGAGACGCTATATATCTTGTCAGCCACCTTAACTAACTCCGGGCGAAATGTCGTGGTTATGAACTGGGTGCTAGCCGTGTCTGCCTGACGACGAACCATATCTAATAGCAAGTAATGTTAAGGATCCATAGCAGCACACAAGAAAGATAATAGCACAGAAACAGCCATGTTTAAGCTGAGAAATAAGCTTGCAGCTATTTGGCCAGCTAAAACAAGTGTCTAAGAGCTTAAACTTTTAGATAAGGTGGTTCAACAAAGTAAATGTCATATAACTCAACATTACTGAATTCTCTTGTTGCCTAAGAGTTATCAAAATTCAGGAATCAAGGACTTGTAGCAAGGGCATCCCTGTCAAGAAAGTTTTTCTATGTGGATCCAGGCAGATACAATTTGACATATTTGATTAAGAAAGCATTTATATTGATATGAGAAAATAAAGGTGAATGTAAAATAGAAATGCCCATGTCACTAATGACAGGCAACAATGTAGCAGACTCTGAAAGGTTGTGCCTCTCATTGTTAGCCCTAAAAAGAAACTCTAAATGTCCTACCTTATTCTTCTGGGATTATAAATTCTATGGTTGCAAAGGCATCACATCTTCATCATGGGCCTCATTTATGAATAGTATATAAGATCAGCTTTAATAGCTGTAAAAACACGTTTATTCAACTTATTTAAAACAGAGACAACATGAACTCATTCAAAATGTAGTGAGAAAAGCACACAAGTGGTGGATCTGTAACATGTGTCGGAATTTTCATTCATCGGTAACATTAGTAGGAAAAAGAGAGGGAAAAATATTCATGATAGCTTTCTTTCACCAAAAAATTGAAAACATAAAGAACCGGCCAAAGTTAGGATACTTCCCACAGCAGTTCTGTACTGAGGATCAAGTGCTGCATCTATCTCATCAAAAAGATAAAATGGGGCAGGGTCACATCGCTGAATGGCAAAGATTAGTGCCAGTGCCACCACAGTTTTCTGACCCCCGGACAATTGTTTCATCGACTGTGTCTCTCCTTGCCCAGTAAAAGAAACCTACCACAAGATGCATGAGTCAAAGAAATTACTAGACTTGGAACTAAAAACTAATTGTGCAACCACGCTTTCCAAATGGATGCTATAATGTTGAGAACGTGAAATTTAGTATAATGAGTCCTAGTTGCATCTACTCAAGTATTTCACTTCTATTTATTCAAAAAATGCATACAAAGCTAGACATGCTAATCTATTAAAAGATATCAAATGTACTGAAAGAACAAGTTTAGCTATAGCCTTGTTTAGGGGTAGAACACAAGTTTGCAAAAGTTAATAACATGCCTTGACTTTGACACCAATGTATTTTTCAACCCTTCCTTCCGTGTCCGCTGTGCGAGGCTCATCATCATCTTGATCATTCTCAACGTCATCAATGTCCTGTATAATTAATAGGAAATCAATGTATAACCCTTTCCATATTAACCCCATTAAAAAAAGAGCACTTGACCATGACAATCATTATTAAGACAAAATTAGTTTAGATAAATGGAAAGGAATAAGCAAGAGACATTGTGGTTAACTTTCTGCATATCCGTACATAGGGAAATAAGTTTAATTATTAATATTCATGTCAGTTCTATATGATAATGTACAATGCCCAAATGCTCGTACTTCTGGTATCACGAGAGCCTACAGCAACTGTTTTAAATAATTTTCATAGCTAGACCAGAAAACAAATAATTTTTTCACTTAAATCTAATGATTACAGGAAAAAACCTTGTCGCGTAGGCACTTTAAAAGCTTTAATTTAAGTATTGATGACAGAACATGGTAACAGCACAGAGAAAATTATTGCAAAATCAGTGATGTCGAGAAAAAAAATGCAACCGTGTATGACTTGTAATAAGCACTTAAACAGATACTACAATTGCAAAAAGACCATTTACTTGCTTTGATAGAAAAACAATTATTGGCTAAAATGCGATCGCTTTAGCCCATAAATTGAATGATCACATAATGTACATAAGAGTTTATGATGCCTCTGTTGACATCCTCACAGAAACAGCAAGTTTCATCAAGAGATAAGATTTTTCTCTGTAGCATTTAGTCACCATCAAGTTTAAGGCACCAGAATCACCCTTAGCTTTTATTTGGTCAGTATTTCATACTCCAGGAGAATCCTTCTCCATAAAACACACCTTGAAGCAACCAATGGCTATTGCAATACACGTTCAGGTTTAAGATAGTAATCCAAGATGTTCTGACCAATTATTAAAGCAACACTTCAAGAGAACAATTTTTCTTTCCCTTACTTGTTCAAAGAGTTGTCTCAGTACCCAGTTCCTTTTTCTTTCAATTATGTCCAGCAGGTGTAGCTTTGCTCATAAATATATATTTACTGTAAACAGAGATATATATAAAAAAAACCCGTTACTAATCTCAGTTATAGCAGTTCCACATGATCGTCTTTTAGGATTTGATTTACACTCATTAGTTAATGCTTCACCTATACCCATAAACTAATTTGAAAAAAAATATTACAACTGTCAGCCAAAACCAGTGTCCTAATCCAGACTTCAACTTGCGATGAACCATTTAAGCTTATTGCATTGCTTTGGAATTTAAGGTACTCATCCAGGTATTATTAGGTTCCTTTCCAAAACGTACAAAAAATGGAAGAGTTCAAAACCCATACAGCAACCAATTTCAAAAAAGAGAACCAAGCAACTGCAAGGCACTGATAATGCTCATTAATCCACAAATTGGTGTACTTTTGCTTTACAAGCGATAAATGTACTCAAACAATATAACTAACCTTTTTCTTCATCATTACTAAAAATCCATGGCCTCCTTGCACGAGTTCTGAGAACACATCTCGAAAATGCTTAGCCACACCTTTAAAGGTACGCTCGATGGATTCATCCTTCCTCATATCCAAAACTGCTATAAGCTCTTGGATTTTCTACCAAATAAGGGTAAGAAATGAAATTAATTGTACAGGTATCCTCTTGGGCATAGACAATAAATTATAGATCCATGAAAACATCAGAATTATGAGGAATCATTGTACCTTATCACCTGCCTCCAGTTCAGCTTGTCTTCTTTGGAGCTCTTCTCGTTGTTCTGTGAAATTTACATATTGATCGAGTGCCTTTTTATTTACATGGCTGAATTGCTGAAGTTGTTCATTACACTTGTGCAGCAGTTTATGCAGTTCTTTTATGTTTTTTCTCTTATATCTACAATTTGCATCAGAGGGAATCTAAATCAATAAACAAATGAAAATAGATTACGTAGAAGCACATAATTAAATCTGGAACTGATGTTGAAACAAACAAGAACAAATCATATTACACAGAAACGGTAATTGAACAATGCAAAGAGGCTATTTTTTTGGTGTCTGATTCATAAGAAGCTTCATAATTCTGAATTCAGAAAAAGCCATTGTTAACATTATAGTGAACCGCACAGTATAGCTATTTTGAATGTCTTGTCCTCTATATAACCACCTCTTATAATTTTTCTGCTCTTTAACATATATCATCTGAGGATTCACTGAGGTATTTAATCACCAAATTGGCCAAACTTAAACCATGATAAATTGGTGGGTAATTGTGTGATTTGTGAGCAAATTCACGTGGAAAACACAAGACAGGATCCTGTGTGCACTTTTGTGCAAACTCAAATGGAAACATAAAACTCAGACAGGACCCACCGACTAACAATGCAAAATAGATCATTGATATCCAATATAAGTTTCTATAGTTTAGAATTTCAAATAAGAATAATACATTTCAAAAGCATCAGAAGATAAAGGACCCAATTCCCGGATTTTCTTCGAGTATTCTTCTTGTTTGGCCAGAAACATATTCTTCTTACTCAATAGTTGCTCCAGTTCCTTTTCTTCATCTTTCAGGGTATTTTTGTACCTGTCTTCCAAACTCTGTACCCACAAGAACTCATAGTAAAAAAGAAAAAGATGGCAAGCGGACAGGGAGTGAGTAGAGAGAGTAGGGGTGGGACGGAGAAAAGAAGAAATCCTTATTTCAGCTTAGTCACTAAACCAGAAGACCAGAAATTATGACCAAATAGAATAATACCTTATAATTATCTTTGTCATCTTTGATCTGCTTCAGTTTCTTGTTTCGCTCATTTATGCTATCGGAAACTCCTGTACAAGATAATAATATGATAAGAAACACCAAATGATAGAACAATGAAATTGGAAGTAAGCGTAAAGGAATCTACAGTCTCACTCTTAAGTTGTTGAGTCAAACTCTGCACTAATGAATCTGCATCCATCAATTCCTGTCTTTTCAAATCAGCTTCGCTACGTAACGTGTCAGTCTCTGCAGATAATTTTATAGCCTCCAACTCTTCCTTTCGCCTAACAAGATTTGTAGATAGATTCATCTCGAGCTCTGATTTTCTTGTTTCGGTCTACCAATTGCCAGTTAGTGTAAAAGGTTAAAGCAGAAGCCACCAAATATTGTCTATTTATAAAACCATTTGAATCAACTTGCTAACCTCCATGCGGTTACTCCTGCAGGATATTAGCTCCTCCTTCAGATATGTTATTTCAGGGTTCAACCTAGAGAGGAGATCTTTCTCTACTGGTGTCAAGTGATCGACAAGTTCAGTTCCCATTTCATCTCGTTTCATCTCAATATTAGCTCTATTCTGATCAATTTGAGTCAATATATTGGTGAGCAACTTCTCCTACAAAAATGTAGCCAACATCAAAGAGTCAGAAGAATTGAACTACACTGACAATGATGAAAGTAATCTTTTTGGTTCACACACTTTTTTCTCAAGTGACTTAGAAATGGATTGTTTCTGCTTCTCAGCATTAGCAGCATCCTGCCTAAGCTGTTCCAATTCAGATTTTTCATGAGCCAGCTTGGCATCATTTTTCTGCTGCTCAGACAGTAGTTCATTGATTTTCTGGTCAATCTGTGGGACATATTCAGCGAAAACAAAGAACCCAAAGTGGAACAAGAACACTAGACAAACCAGTCATGTAAGGATCAGTCAGATGCTGATTAACAGATATAATCTACTTCACAAAACAGAAAACAATTGTCAGCGGTGTTTTGAAAGTTAAATTTCTGGATGAACTATGAAATACAAGTTCACAGGAAACCAAAAATGTGGTCAGCTCGCCTCAAATATTCATTATTCATATATCAACTCACCTCCATAACATAACAGGCAATATCTTCTAAAAACTGAAAAAAGTCTTTACAAGACCACCATTTATCCTTACAATTACAGAGTCAAACCAAAGGAGACAACCGACATTGAAATGTGGGTGTGGGGTAAATGAACTAGTCAACGACGGCCATCAATCATTACCCTGACAGTGTTGTTTCATGTGCACAAGGTGAAAATGAAAAAAAGTGTAAATAAATGAATGCGTAAAAAGGTAAGTGAATGTGTAAAAAAGTTCAAGGATAGAAAGATAAAGAGTTTGTGAACAAGGTGAAATTGCAAAAGAAACTGTAAAGTATTGCAAGGATATCTTGAATTTTAGATCTAACTATCTCCAATTCCTTTTGCTTCTCGTTTATAGAATTTGTATTCTGTCTAATAGTGTTCATGAATTTCAGTTTCGAACGCCTATAATCATAGAAGCCTCCAGTCATGCCACCTCTTTTGTTTACTTGATCACCTGCAGCAAAGGGGTGAATTTGTGATGACATCAGAGATGCCAACAAGAATAAACAAACAACAGACAATGTGAAGGTCAACAGCAACCTTCCAAAGTGATGCAATCCAGACCATTCGTGCGGGCCACCCTTGTAGCAACATCCAAATCTCGACAAATTACAGTTTTCGCAAACACCTGTCAATTTGTCAAATTAAGAATAAAGTGATAGACAAAATAAACATAACTATGTACACCATATGACAGCTAAAAACTAAAGTGCGAAATATACAAAGTAAAAATAAACAATAGTTGACAAAAAAATACATTATCAGCCATCTTCGGAGAAGGTTAAGCAGATCTGCAGGCTATCGTAGTTATAATAATTCATGCAAAGTCATTTAGACGGAATGATGAACACGCAGACAGGTGATTTTAGAAAATCTCCTCAAGTCACAAGGCATTTATCTCCCCATAAGAGGCAACAAGGATGGAGAAGTTCTTAAATAAATAAAATAATACATGAAATTTTGCTTCATGATATGATATCTCACAATGGATACAAAAATCACATACAAAATTTATGGGGGAGTTCTCTATCTTCTACCAAGTGAAAATAAAGAACTGCTGTTGACAGTGTGTGATCTCATTCTTTCTGAAATACTTTTTACAACACCGAAGAGAGTAAAGTAACAGTTGACTCATACAGGAAAACATTGCCAGTCCACAGGTCCAGTGAAGATAGAAATCAGGGCTTCATTCTTGCAAGTTAAATCAACCTTCTAAGAGAAAATCAAAGAAACTGCTGAAGCATGTATGAGATTTAGGTTTAGTAACTTTTGGTGCTTTTTTATGATAAACATATGCAGATGAATCACGTCAACTACCAACTTGTGAACCATCAATAACTCTGATTGGGATTTGATTAGGCAATGATAATAGCTACAAACTAATAGACAGGAAATAACGTGGTACTTCCTGACTAACCTGAGCAAATGCTGAGTTATATTCCCGGGAGAATCTCAGCTTTTTTAAAAGCGGTATCACATCAGAGCTCTGTGGATAAGTAACATGTGGAGCTTTCACCCTGTTTAATGGTATGAACGTAACTCGTCCACCTTTCTGTGCATTAAGGTGTCTAATTATCTGGGTCGATATTTCATCATTTTCAACCACCACATGAAATAAACTGTATAAAGAGAATATAAATAAATGAAGGCAAGAAGAAATATGCAAGCCAGGTCAGCTGGTCATATAACAAAAAAAATTGTACCCAGTCTTTATCTCCTTTAACAATGAAATTTTGGCTTGTCAATAAAAGTAAAAGAAAATTGTGTTGCCAGTAATGGAGAAAAGAGTTTTTTCTACCTGTTTCCAGCAGTAACTTCAACAGCTGTGAAAAATCTTTCATCACAATCTAGCAACTCAAAAATTGGACCAAATACTCCGGAAATTTCGTACTCTCTACATATCTTCCTAACCGAATTTAGTCCTCTTCTTATATCCTGAGAGTTCACAAGAACGTAAGGTCAAAAGAAGGAATGTAGATTTAAGAAGAATCAGAAAAGAAAGAAACAAAAGATCCAGTATTTTAAACCAAAAACATAATATCATCAGTCATGCTGCCATCATCCCCTTTGTCTAGTCAGCTAGACATGGCAAAAATTAATTAGAAGTCAACAACTAGTCACATAACGCAGGAGTAGTGACAAGTGTGAAGCATGAAAGCATTTAAATCAAATACCTACTTGGAGCAGGAGTGCCCAAAAACATGCATTAAACATAATTATACACTAACCACATCAAAACAAAAAAATAATAATAATTAAAAATATATAAATATATCCAAGCAGCATGCACAGGTGAGCATTGTGGGGGTTAACCTCATTTTCTATAATCTCCTTGCTTTCTTACACAAAACCAGGAGAGAGAAGAAAAGAAAGTGAGATAAAATAATTAAGCATGAAGCAAATATGCACTCACCCCAGGAGTTGCATGATCAAGACTTTTCTCTGCTTTTGCAACTTCTGTTTTGAGCCGTTCAATTTCAGCAGACAGCTCGCTTTCTCTTCCCCACAATGACCTGAAAAGTAACATACAAATCAGATTGCAAGCTGAAGAGTCTTTTCGAACAGATTAACATGAATAAATTGATAATCATACTTCCGCTCATCGAGTAGCTCGTCTCTCTTCACTCTATACTGACTGTATTTTTCTCTATATCCAGAAATGTGAGATTCCAATGACGCTGCTTCATTTTTCCGGCCTGTGATATAGGCATCCTGCTCTCTGATATCTTTCTCTAGCTGCTCAATCTCATCCTTAAGTTTTTGCTCCTGAAACAACCACGAAAAGAAAAATAATTTCATGCAAATATTCATGCATCATTATAGACTAAATCTCAGGAACACCAAATTACACCACTAGAGGGAAGCAAATATGGATCAGCAAACACGAGACAGTAAAAGTGGAACATCTTTTGAAGTGAAGGTGACTGAAGTATGAGGCATCCTCGCATAAGTATGGTAACATTTCAGTGAAGGTGACTGAAGTATGGTGCCCAAAGAAACATTCTTGGTCAATACACTTGGTGAACTATACTGGCAACCGTTTCAATTTAGAGGAAAACTAAGGCGAAAAAAGAAAGAAAAAAGAATACTCAAGGTATTTTCAGCATGCATATTCACGGTTTTCTTAATTTTATTATTCAAGGTATGCTCCTTATGGAAGAAATTCAATGCAGAAGCAGAGTGAGAGACAAAACCATCCCCAAAGGATTAGCGTGACATTCAAGCTAAACTACAATTACTGTGACATCTTGTTGAAGTCAAATAGGTTACTTCATGGAAAACCTCCAACCATGTTGGGAAATCATAAGATCTAAGAGTTTGTTCGGAAAATTGAAAATCTTACAAAAACTTATAAGCACTGTTAAGGTGCCTTTGTTCTGTGTTGATGAGCAACGACAAACACTTAAAATGCTTATAGGGACTAATTCTAGATGAATAACTTAAAGTGCTAATAAGAATATCCCAAACACCTTCTGTCCCAACATTGGGTATTATTACTTAATATGAAAAAGAGAGAAGTTTCTGAATGGGCAAATAACAAAGTTCATCTAAATAAATTGTTTTCGAAGTTCCAAAACTATCAGATAAACTAAAGAATTGATTCGTGTTTCTGTACTGCTTTCAATGAGAATAGAGAATGTAAAAGGTTTACTTATTCAAAATGAAACTGACTCATTATGGAATAAAAGAATAACTGGAAGCAAATGAAAGTGGATTGCTCAGCTTTACAGTGAAAGAGACATTAAAGAAGAATGGTGTGCCACATAAAGGATTATTTCAGAAATCCCATTCGTCCATTTTAGCCATCGGGAAGACAAACTACTTAAACCTAACGAGGTACATATGCCCATATAACATTTCAAATACACGATATACGACCATTAGTAATAGTTACCTGTGCTCGGTTTGAAGATAAAACTTGCTCATAGTCCTTAATTTCCTTTTGAAGCCACTGGTCACGAGCAGCTTTACTAGCAAACTGGGTGGCGCGACCTTGTTTCTGATACAGCATGCTAAGTTGCTTTTCGCGTTTCATAATCCTATGTACCACAGCACGAACTTTCATCAGAATATTTAATATATTCACGCAGTACATATTACAGTCCCAAGAAATATCATGAGATATGGTAAAGCCATTTCTCTGCATCAGATCAATTAAAATAATATCTTCAGAAATTAAAATATCAATAGGTATCACATGCTTGAAAAGTAGCACACGTAACATTTTTTTCTCATAAAACATAAAGAAAGTACTTACAGGATGCATAAACACGTAGAAACCCTTCCTTTATTGTGCAGCAGATGGGGTTTATAGAGAGATATTATAACATCTTCAATGTGGATTTTTATTTAGTTTTTTTCTAAAGGAGTAACCTCCAGCAAACATTTATGATATTGATGTAGTAAAGAATAAAGTTATATAGCCGACCCAAGTTATTTGAGAATAAGGCCTAATTGGTTATTGTGTATGGATAAAAGTCCAGCAATTAAGAGTATACATGTGAATAGACATGCATCAAGTAGATAAACAACAATCATAGTATGCACTGTCACGCCATAAAAGATAAAAGTTAAGGAGCATGAAGTATGTTCCTACAATACAACAAGATAATAACATGTAAGTTAATTACTCGGGCACAAAAACTTGCAAAATTAGTTGAAGAATTCAAATATGTTTTGTGAGATTACCATAAATTCATAATAGGGTTTTAGGAGCGACCCGGAGGGATGGCAAAATCGGAAAATTCAGTTGCAACAAAGAAGGCACTTAAGTGTCATATTTTAGAATTGGAAGTGCAAATTACATTCTGCTACCATAAATATCAAATTGAGACAATCACTTGTTCACAAAATTCTTGTGCATAAATACAAATAAGCACGACATACTCTCGCGTCAAATCTTCCTCCTTTTTGACCTGATCACCATGCAAATGCATGATTCTATTGAGCTCGCCAGTAGATTCCTGAATTTCTTTCTCCAAAAGCTCAAGCTGTCTCACTGCATCCTCCTGGAATGTAAAAGTACATTATCAACAAAACATTCCACCTTCCTACTATATTTCCTTTACAGCACATGCTCCCAGGAGTATTAAATGATAATTAAGAGGCCGAATGTGGACACCTTCGCTTTGGTGTTGCCAGTGATCTTCTCTTTCAGGTCTTTGTCATCAAGCTCGAGCTTTGCACGCTTCTTAATAGCTTCTGTCCGTTGTTTCTCTATTGCTTCTTTCTCTTTGCTTAAAATTTGAACTTCTTTACCCAGGTCTTTAAGTGACTTATCCAACTCCTTCGACTTTTCATGGGAGTCCATCACACTATTGTGCATCTTCATAGATGTTTCAGACGCCTTGGTACGAGCCTCTTCTATCTGCAATAATTTGAAAGTTTACTGCAATGATATGATATAGGCATTACACGGCCATTGAGAGCCACAATCTAATTTGCAACTTCTACGCATCTACTGAATATGTACTTATAGCAACAAAAGCATGCACCAAAAAGCACAACCAGAGTACTTTCCTGAAAGCTATATGGTGAACAAAGCCAGATCTTTGGTCACAAGTCCATTTTCTATTCAGTGTCTCGTAAAATGAGATTTAATAATAACAGCAATAATAATTATCTTCATGTAACAATATTTTGTTTATTACAGAATACTCAGTATGAATGGCAAATAGTTACTTCACAAATTAGAAAAAGTTTTTCACGTGCTTATGTGCGTTTCTAAAGATTTACACCATATCACACAAACCGATAAAGTTTCGTGCAAACTCTTGAATTATCACGCGCTAGTTATTGATCAGATTTAAAATATTTTCATAGAATGGACCCTGAATTTATGCTAAACTTATTATTGTGTCAATGTTTTATGTTGTTTCGAAATATTTTTGTTGCTATGGACCTTGAACATGCATTCGTGTTATATGTTGGGCCAAAACAAATCAAAGTTGGTCCAGTTATGATAATCATATACAGCTTCACATGGTAACATTCAAGTCAGCGACGTTAAGCAAGCAAAGAATATTGCAAATGGATAGAAAGCAGATAGCAGACTTCTGTGTAAGCACTGATCTTGCAGCAAAAATAAGGTCCATTGCTTGCAAGGTCTATTTCCCAAGTGACCTAGTTCTTTGAAGCCCACCAGGAAAACAGTAAACACAACACAAAAAGCATCTCAATCAATTATTATATCTACACAAAAAGCATCTCAACAGTAAACACAACACAAAAAGCATCTCAAGGGATAGCTTTTTGGTGAAATCACGTGTGATTTCTTTATATATCTAACTTTACAGTGGTTTGACAAACCTCGGTCAATTTCTGCTTTGCATCATGAAGTTCCTTGTCATAGATGGTGTATTCAAGAGATTTTCGCTTCTTATCAAGCTGCTGATATTTTCTCAATTCCTCTTTCTCTTCATCCAGCTCTCGAAGTCTCTCATCTAAGTATTCAACGACTTGACTAATTTGCCTTTTCTTGTTACCTGATTAGCAGATAACTGTTAAGAGTAAATATAATTACATGTAAGAAGTAACAACAAATCAAGTAGCACTTGCCGCTTTCTTGCATGATTTTCAAACTTTCACGTCGTCTCTCCTCATAAACTCGTGTCCCACCAATTTCCTTCAGCAGATCAAGTCGCTCAGAATCCTTCATCAGTGTTAATGATGCTATCTGTGAAACAAATCAGAAGGATGAGCACAAGTTTAGCCAAGCAAAGATTAAATCATAAAGCAAAATCACCATACTTTCCCCTGCTGCACAACATAATAAGGATTAGAACGAGAAAATCCAGCACTTTCCAGCAGGTTCATAACTTCTGTCTTCCTGAAAAATATGCAACTATCACATGTCAAGCAATCATCAAAAGGGGACCAGCAGCGAGGAAAGAAAAGAAAAAGTTAATAACAAATTCTTCATCTAAAGAAAATGATAGATACACACGTAATATGTTTTCCATCCAAAAAATATTCATCTTTCTTCACACCAATAGTTCTCCTGAGACGCACTTCATCCTTATCAACCTGTAAACAAAAATGATAGAATTTCAAAGAGCCCAAGAAAAAAAGTACAAAGGATTCAAGGACATGTAAACATGCTATGCATCACACACGCAGGATAGTTTGAGATGATGAAAATATAACTGAAATTCTATGATAAACTATGTGTGTTTGCGTACAAAACCAAATTTTATTACACGATTTATATGAAGTCAATAACTAAGCAAATTCTATCACTTACAGAACGGCTGATATTATCATTTACTGTTGATTCATGGAACGATTCACATATAAATAGACATCAGGTAAATAAAAACTTAGAAAAGAGAAATCCATTAGCTCTATCAAGAGCAACTCCAATGCTACCTCATTATTTAACGAGTCTACGAGGTACAATAAATCATTCTAATATGCATCAAAATAGAAACATGTAAACTATAAACATCCTACTGAATTTGTGTTGCAAAGACACTTCAACTAGAATGACATGTCCGTGTCGGACATGACGGATATTGCTCGGATACTCTACCATGGTCATTTTTCTTTCATTATAGAAATATTATATAATTTTAACTCAAGGTTATTATCAAATAACAAATAGGTACTCTTATTTAAAAAATTTCAATAAGAAAAATAAATTAATAATAAGTATAAAACTATATAAATGAAGAATTTTAAAAAACTTAATCAGTGTGTAACCAACGTGTCATGTCATTAATTTATTAAAAAACGTGTTTCGGCTTGTCCTACACAACTCCATGTCGGTGAATCATACTATTTAATCATCAGTGGGCCACAGATATTGCTAGCCTAAGGATAGAGCTGGAGCTATTATGGTATAAAGAAGTAAGAATTGATAGATGGAAAAATGAGATAATCAACTAAATCTTAATCCCAATAAATTTGGGATCGGCTATATAAACTAATAATTCAAGCTTAATTGTGTGAGAGAATTTTATCACAGCAGAGTTTCAAGCATTTGGATGATTATTATAATAATAAATGCATGAGAAGACAAAATAATAAGAGCAGAGCAATTTAGTAACAAATATGCATGAGGCACATAAACTTATAAGCAAAGTTTACAGGAATGCGGTTGTCAGAGTTATCGAATACAATCTCCACAAAAGCAGATAACACTTGGTGACCTGCACCTTCCTGCCAAAGGTGAAAAGTAATGTTCAGTTAAATCATCATAACTAATTTAGCTGAATTGGCAAAAGAACTGGTAGAAAACCATTGCACCAGAAAACATACATGAAGCAAGGCTTGCCTTTCTTCGCTGCGTAGATTATGGAATAGGTCGCTTATCACAAAACGTATTGCTGTAATTATTAAGCATTTTATTTAATTAAGAAAAAATAACTAGTAAGCGAAAGCCAGGGTATGGCCAATAACCCAGATATGATGTAAAGTTCTAAATAAGCCTACCATGGAAAAAATTAGACTTGCCAGACCCATTAGCACCAACTGCAGAGGAACAGATAAAATTTATTAACTGAATAAATTGAATATAAATGATTTCCTGAAGATTAATGCTCTTAATTCAAAATATTCAATGAAGAAATTAACATAAAAACATTAAAAAAAATTGAAAAAGGAATAATATCATTTACCAACACAGTTGACTTTGGAACTAAAAGGTTGAGTTACAATTTGCTCCCTGTAACTCTTAAATCCTTCTATTATAACCTACAATAAAAATTCCACCAAAAAAAAAGAAACATATAATTGGAAACTAAAAATAAAAAACAAATCATTAACAAAAGGAAATACGAGACAGCTACTTAATTACCTGCTTTATGTACATTATGAGGATCGAGGAAGTTTATAACACTCCTGCAGTGGGGAAAAAAAAAACAAAAAACAAATTAGTCAAGGCCGAAACAAGAATAGTTTTAAAAACCTTATAAATTCAAAAAAAAAAAAAAATTACTCGAATTTAAGCAGAGTACAGCAAAACTCTAACAAGCAGGAAATATTAAAAACCAATGTTCCGAACAACTAAAAACTACTGTAACTCGAAAAAAAAAATTACAAAATGATTGATATTTAAGTAAGTTCAGTTCAAAAAATATAGTGAAGTATAAAACAAAATTGAAGTCTAGGGTTCTACATGAACTGGTTGGGTAAAACAACTGGGGCGAGAATTCAAACAAATTATGGATTTGGGGCTTCAAATATTAGAGACTCACCAGTTGAAATCGTTGATACGAATTGAATCGTACTTCGTGCTTTTAGAGAGGGAGAGTGAAGATGTGGAAGGAAAAATGGAGGGAATTGTTTTGACGATTTTCAGAACGCGAATATCTGAGCAGAGCGTTATATGCTCTCTGTCGTGTTCTGATTTTACTTACTTTTACCCGCTTGGTATATTTTTCATTTTCGTTTTCTTTTTTACATTTTCGGAATTTTTATTTCAATTATTATTACAAAATTTTATATGTTTTGACGCCCTCGTCCACTTTGTAATAAATTGGATTTGAAAATATGCTGTAAGATGAATCTCGAGTCTAAACAAAATATTCATGTAAGAAATCGTAATAATCTTCCAATTAAGAGAGTTGTATTTTATGTATTTTTAAATAAAATTTTGATTATAATCAATGCTTATTCGTCTATCTATAAAATTGTGCACGACTAACACCACATATCGAGTCTGCTTTTATCCTTACGTCGAGTGGTACAGTTAAGGAAGGCTCGTGAAATCACTCTCAAGTATTTGAGGTTTAACTCCAATTCAAATGGTATCTTCTCATCCTTCCGACCATTAGAAATCGATGAATTTTTTTTATTTTAATTAGGTGAAATTTTTTTCCCAAGCCTCAAAGAAAGACCTAAAATGAATGGTGCCAAATCTTCCGTTACAGGAAAAAGGAAATCACAAGCAAGCGAATGTGTTGTTAAAAATGCATGAGAATGCATCTATCTAGTATACTGATTGAGTGTGATATTGGGGATTGAGCTAGATGTGGACTCTATCTCGTCTATGGAGAATTTTTATCTTCTATTCACTCGTACCTGATTAATAAATTGTTTGTACAAGATTTGTTACCCATTGCAACACGTAGATTAGCTCGCTTCGTCTGGTGTAGACCGATCGATAATCTGGTATCGATGGATGAGAATGCCACCAAGAAGGAAGGAAGGGAAGCAATCCATCTCTTGAATTTTTAATCCGCTCTTTCTTCCCCTTGCTCACTCCTCCTCACCTACCTGCCTCTATCCTCTTTTATCTTCTATTCACTCGTACCTGATTAATAAATTGTTTGTACAAGTTTTGTTACCCATTGCAACACCAGATTGCACAATTGGTCATTTATTTTTGAAGAGCCGAGACGCACTAAATATATTTGCGTTCGATATGAAATATTTTGCTTGGACACTACGATGAAAAAAATTTAGAAAACTTGTCTATCATCTCTATTCATGAGTAGAATCTATTCAAATTTGGTAAAACGTTTCTACTAAACTTATATAATAAATACAAGTTGGCCAGATCAATGAAAATTATTAATGATCAATCTCCAAATATTGAAATATTTTTCCATCTATGAGGTAAGTACTAATGATAAGATGAACAGTCCACACATCATTGGGTTTTCTTGAGACAATCCTGCTAAAATTTAATTTTAGCAGGCTCGGAATAAATTCTTCCGTTATATATATTTTTTTTCACATTATTTTTAATGTAAATTAAATCGAATCATTGAAAAAAAAAACCTCGTGGTCATATTCATGTGAAACTACTATCGTCCCCTTCATTGTGGTTCCTCAGCCTTGCTAGCCATTTGCTTGCTCGAACTGTACAATATCATGATGTCCACTTCTATGGCATAAGCTTTGAAGAAACCTATCAACGATAATATAATAATTTCATAAGAAAAGAAAAATTTGTTGTTTAAATTTAAATATGTGAGAATTCAATTTTGAACGATCATTTCAATCTTTTTCTTTCAAATCCGGAAAAATTGGTCAATAAATGACGAACAGAGACGAGGAATGGCACAGTAATCGACGAAATGCTTTGACAAGTTGACAATAAGCATAGATCCGGAGAATCTCGAAATAGGGCAACCTTTTTGAACTGCTGCTAAATCTAAGGGCAAGCAAGAGACAACCTAACAAACTGAAGCATCTTAGTAACCAGAGGAAAAAGTAAAAGTAATTCCCGTAGTAGCGATGCGTCTTCAATTAGGTGTCTCGTGACAAGGGATGTGTAAATCAAAGTGGGGCGACTACTTTCCAGCTTGTTGCTTTCACTACAATCAGGCTATAGTGCCATCTTTGTTGACAGGTAGGTTGACATAATATTACATGACATTTTCTATCCATGCATCTGTCAAAGAAGATATTAAGATTCATATGATAAAGTAGCAAAATTTCTTCCACTATGACCTTCCCCACAAGCAGACAAGGTGTCACATAGTGAGAATGCTTATATCTCCATTCGGCACGGCAATCACGCTAACAACTAGGCGAGATGCCTATTTTACCAAAGAGTGCACTAATGGTGTAATTATATGCAAGTATTCTCCCTAACATCCTACTCATAGCGTGCGTGTGTGCCAGTTGTTCGAGCTTGCTGGCATCAGAATGAGGGGAGGGCGGCATTGAGGCGTAATACCTCGGGAGCCAAACCTGCGATCCGTGAAAGTTGGTATCAGAGCGGGACCGCTCGAGCATGCGGTGTTGTTATGGGACAATGTCGTGTGTTCTTGCGGAGAAAAGATTTTGGGCCACCGATCGTGTCGGCAAGCTGGCGGAACACGATGAAGAAAGTTGTGAGGATGACGGATAAAGAGGGCAGCGTTGCGCAATTGCCTATGTGCCTTTCAAGGAGTTTTGAGGAGCGCACATTGCAGGACACAATAATGAAGATTGTGTTTTCTATTCGACATGTGCTGAGGCGCTGCGGTTTGAAGGCCGTCCATCCGAGGTACTAATGCTCAGAGGGGCATAGGGTGAAGGTTGGTGTCGGAGGCGGTAAGTACGTGTTACTGCG
>CAIGRB010085395.1:13712-39623 GCA_903798255.1 Fraxinus quadrangulata | reverse complement strand
TAGATTGATGGAGAATGTGTGGTTGAAAAAGAAGGAAAATTTATTGATGTGATGGAATATATTATTTTATTGAAGAATGTGTGGTTGAAAATGAGTAGAAGAATGATAATGAAAAAAATAATGTGTACCAAACAGAGGCTGAGAAAATTGTTTTAAAAATATTAGTTGAATAATTAATTAAAATATTTTATTATTTAAGTATATTAATGTCATAATATTATACAATTTATAGTCCTTTTTATAAATCATAACTTATTTCTCGGTCACGATTGTCAAATTAATTGATTACGATCACAGTTTATTTTATCAATTACAAATTACGGATTAACGAGTCACGTATTATTTCTCGATCACAATTCACAAAATTGACAAGTCACGACTTCTTTTACAGTCATAAATTATCAAATTAATTGACCACTAATTATTTGCTAGTCATTGATCACAAATTATCAAACGGGGGCTAGAATTTAGTAGATGTGCACTTAAATCACTCATCTTCTATTTGGTGCAATTGGATCATACAGCTTCAATTTGCTTACAAATTACATATCCTATAATTTTTTGTAATTAAATCACTAAACTTCGATTTATTGTCAAATCGTCGTCATTCCATGAATCCTTGTCTTTTTTAATTGAGTAATGCTATGTGTACGCATAGAGGTGTACATAGTGTGAGTAGGGTAGGGTCCGTACTACAATAATGTGGGATCCACTCAACTCACATTATGTACATACTTATGTGTACATCTATGTACACATAGATAAATTCATTTAACTAATATGACGTGTTTACATGAACAATAAAAGTAATGTATGACCATCCAGTATCCACACCACATTACAAAGTTGACATGGACATTAAAATTAACGTTTGACTAAAAACATGTTTTTATATGTTATCTAATTATTATTTTTAACGTCGATATATTCATTAGTTAAACTTACTGTAGTTGACAAATTGACCAAATTTGCAAGTAATTAACCAGTCGGGTTACGATTGTAGTTGGTTTTAACATGATAATTAAACTAAATCAATGTTTGGGCTCCATTTTGTAGAATTTTTTTTATTTTTTTTATTTTCAATCGCATATTATTTAATAAAATAATATTACACGTAATTTTTTTAACCATAAATTCTTTTAAAAATCATTATTCAAAAATACATTTTTTATTAAAACATATTTTTAATGGAGCCCAATTCTTATTATTATTTTTTTAATGTTTTACTACTTAGATTATTTATTTCATTATTTAATATTTTAGCTTTTGTCATCTAAAAAAATAAATCAATTGAAAATTAAGGGGAAAAAAAATCACTGTTTGAAAAAATAAATAAAGATACTATCTATTATAATGTACAATAGATTGTAAAAATATTCATTAGAATGTCCAAAAAGTTTTTCTCTTTAAATTTAAAGATACTATCAATTATAATCAAGACACTCTTTACGTCAATATTGTGACGGTCCTTACACTCTAGATAACTAGCATAATGCCGAATGCTAATTCAAGAATACGAGCAAATAAGTTAGTTATTAAACCTAGAATATTGTTATTATAAAGATAATATTCCAAAATTACTTGCTTGTTTGATTATTATGAATATCTTTTTCTTACATGTAATTAGAAAATTTGTTTCATCTTAAAAAGAATAACTTATTTTGAAGTAAAAGAAGAATCGGGTTCCAAAATAAATAATTCATTCTCTCCATTAAGTATTAAGAAATTTAAAATAATTTGAATACCCGCTAATTAATAAAAGATAGATGATTTCAAGAGTGATTTCCCCCGCACCATGAGCCATTCTTACAAAGTAATGTTATTTATTATCATGATGATGAAATATTGGTAGTGTGAGAATTCATTATTCCTCACAGCTCTCTCTCTCCTCCCCCTCTATCTCATAAAAATCAAACTGTTCAATTTCATTATTTCACATAAACGTTATATCACCGATATTCTATTATCATAATGAAAAATCGCATGATTCTTTGTTAAAGGATAGTATAATTATGTACTTTTTTTTTTTTCTTATGCTTCCTACTTCTTCTTCTTCTCCAAAGATTTGTTCATAATATATGGTCGTGGGTTACTGAATTTTTGTAGCAATCGAGAGATAGAATGAGGGATTGTAGTGGAAGGGAAAATATGTGGAGCCATTGATGGAGCTATTCATTTCATCCAAGAGTCATTATGAGGAAGATGGAGGGGTAAACAGGTTAAATGAGACAGTTTGTCATTTCAATTTTTGTTATCAATAAAATATTAGATTTATTCCTCAAATAATTACGAGATGAAAGTTTACATGAATTTACATGAATTCTATTTTAAATGAAAGTTTTCAAAAAATCGTTTGAATTTTACAAAAATCTGTAAAAGTTTTAAAATGAAAATTTATAAGTCTACGAAAGACTTTCATTAATTCCATATAAATCTATAAAAAAATTCATGAAACACAGAAATGATCACTTAATATAAATCCACCAAATTCTTCAAAAGTCCAAATTGAATATATTCCCTACAAGTCCTGACATGAGCAAAGAATAGCCCTGCCCACCTTATGAAATAAGTCGAACCCTCAACCTTTGCTCTCTCTGAATCGAGCTTATGTGTCTTTACTTAATGTAGTCCGTTACAACATTGCTAATGCATAGTATTAGACAAACATTATAGTATTATAAACAAAAGTTCAACTTTTTTCATTTTTAATACTATCTAAGGTTGTATGATTCACCTTGCCAAACATGATATTAGAATATAACAAGATGAACACGAGTGAAACGCGAAGGAACTAGTCAACATCACGTCTCATAGTAGTCATAGACAAGGAAACGAGTAACTACTATGTCCTAGCCAAAGCATACATAGGACATTAGAATCTAGTTTTCTGAAAAACACGAGTTTTGGTCCATTCAGAATTACACAACATAGAAAGCAACAAAACTAAAACTCAAGGGAAGAGAGCTTGACTGGAGGCCCATTTTGATTTCAAATCCTCCAACTTCTTGTTTGCAAGATCCACCTCTGGCTCTTTGCCTTCAATTTTGCTAGACTGCTCTTGTGCAAGGGCATAAACTTGCTTTGTCTGCTTCGATATTTCTGTTCTTTCCTCCTTGAGTTGTCGACTTTTGCTTTTAAGCCCTTCCAGCTGCATCTCCAGTTCCTTTTCTCTGTTATTCAACTCCTCGAGTTTAGTCTTTATTCCCTCTTCAGTTTTGACTAAATCTTCCAGTAAATTGTTGGTCTTCTCGAAAGTCAACCAGAGACGCTCACTATTGACCTTTACTTGAACTGAGTCTCTCCAGTCCTGTATAGCTGCGGGAAAATTAGCTTTCAAACTCATAATTTCTTTGGCCTGTTCGTCAGTAAACAAAGAAAGGTTATCGCTAAGTATAGACAAGGACTCTATCATTGCAGTTTCATGCTTGGGTTCAACCAAATCATCTAAAGGAAACGAAATCAGTTTGTTGAAGCATCCTTCTGCCAAAATTGCATGGTCTTTGAACAAAGGCACTTCACATGTAGCATCAGATACTGAGCTGAATGATTTCTTGGGTATGGACTTGAGAAAGGATTCAGCCTTGATGTATACAGATTCCAAGGGATCAACAGGAACAGAAGAATCCAAGGGCTGACCACAACAATCAATTAGAAATCAAACTAAGAACCAGGCAAATAAAACATTGGATCAAACAAAATTAAAATTCAAACAAAAAGAGAACTTACATTATCTGTGGAAACTGGAAAAGTATCAGGCACAGATACTTCAGCTTCAATCAAGCACGTGTCATTAACAAGATATCCACCATTTTTATCATGCAGTTCACTTAGAGGAAAAAACGATGTGAAGCCCCAATCACTATCTCCTTCATGGAATCGGTGTTCTGTTTCTGCACAGGGCAAATCTGCTTAGTTGCTGTTTCTAAGCTTATTTAAAAACAGCACATTGACACAACACAGAGTGAAACTGAGTAGATAACATTTCAAATTTGGGATAATGAGACCAATGATTAAAAGTACTTCAACAATTGTACACACTCAGAAATATAGCCAGGCAATTTCATCTTCCAGACTGCATAACAAAGTTAAACATCCAAGATCAAGAGATCAAGTCCATACCATAGTTCAAGTATCATCGTCTTAATGGTTGTATATAAATACCTTTCTTGACAGTCTTCTTGCTATCCATCTGGTTTATTAGAGCTATACTGTACCTGGCAGTTCTACTCCAGCCATTTGGTAAGCTATTCGCATCAGGAACGTCAAGATACAATGACAAATAATCGACCTTATTTCCTTTCGGAAAAAGGACTAACCTCCTGCAGATGTAAGAATAAAAAAATCATTTCCACTGGATTTTGCAAGACTAACAATAATTTTCAGTAATAAGGCAGGCATACCATCTATATTCATTGACGACGAATATTCGAGAGTAAAGCTTTGATTCGTTTGAACTAGTAAAATTCTCAATCCTCCATGTAAATCTTGCCACCAGATAATCCTTCAATTGCTTCTTATCTGAAACTTTTACACATTTCTTCGTTCAGCAGAACCAATAAATGGCACAGTGAAAGCTAAAATAAGAAACAGATATGCCCATGCTCAACTCAAACATATCATATTGGATTTTAACCTGAGGTGCAAATTCCACACACTAAGGACCTGTTCGGGCATTCTGCTTCTGCTTTTTATAAAATCTAAATCTAAAAACACTTCCAGTCACACAGCACACACTTAAACAAAAATTCAAACATGTTTCAAAAGCAGAAACGGAATTCGGTTAAGAAAAATTAACAATTTCATGGTCAAACAAAATGAGTTCACCTCCCATACTCAGGTAGCTCAGCCAAATGGGAATGTAAAAACTAGCCTTTTCCCTCAATCTCTAACTGCACAAGAATAAAAAACAGAGAGAAATTAACAATACAGTAAAAAGAAACACTTCTTAATCAATGCGTTCAAGCAGAAACAATTACCAATCCATATAACTAAAAAGAAAAGAAAAAAACATAGACATAATAACATGAAAATGAGGTCAACAAACAAAAAATTGCATTACTTCAGATTTGCGTAGAAAATCGCTCCACAGCAAAGAAGCAAAAGAGAGAAGTTTTCACAAGCCCAGAATGAATTCCAATGAAGAAAATACTTCATGCCAAATCATAGGAATACAAAAATACCCTTAAAAGAAATCCGAGGAGAAAAAGAGAACTTACCAAGTCTTCACCTCTAAGTAAGCCCGTCAACGCCAAAGCAGAAATTCCTTTTTCTCCACTTGTAATAAAGAGCATAAAAGATTCAAAAGTAAGCACCTGTTAAAGAGCCTATGAGAGAAAGTCAATTTCACTTTTGTTTTCTTTTTCAAAAAAGTAATTTTACGAGGAAATTATGGGTGAGATTGTCTTCCATCATTTGAAGAAAAATAAAGTAATATATAATATATTTTGAAGAACGTGTAATTAAAATAACTTTATTAATTTGAATATCTGATGGAGAATCTTATCATCGTAAACAATTTTTTAGATTAATGACATGCTTCTTATCTGAAACTTTTACACTTTTCTTCGTTCAGCAGAACCAATAAATGGCACAGTGAAAGCTAAAATAAGAAACAGATATGCCCATGCTCAACTCAAACATATCATATTGGATTTTAACCTGAAGTGCAAATTCCACACACTAATGGCCTGTAAGGGCATTCTGCTTCTGCTTTTTATAAAATCTAAAAACACTTCCAGTCACACAGAACACACTTAACAAGAATTCAAACATGTTTCAAAAGCAGAAACGGAATTCGGCTAAGAAAAATTAACAATTTCATGGTCAAACAAAATGAGTTCACCTTCCATACTCGGGTAGCTCAGCCAAATGGGAATGTAAAAACTAGCCTTTTCCCTCAATCTCTAACTGCACAAGAATAAAAAACAGAGTAAAAAGAAACACTTCTTAATCAATGCGTTCAAGCAGAAACAATTACAAATCCATAAGAAAAAAACATAGAAAATAATAACATGAAAATGAGGTCAACAAACAAAAAATTGCATTACTTCAGATTTGCGTAGAAAATCTCTCCACAGTAAAGAAGCAAAAGAGAGCAGTTTTCACAAGCCCAGAATGTATTCCAATAAAGAAAATACTTCACGCCAAATCATAGGAATACAAAATTACCCTTAAAAAGAAATCCGAGGAGAAAAAGAGAACTTACCAAGTCTTAACCTCTAAGTAAGCCCGTCAACGCCAAAGCAGAAATTTTCTTTCTCCACTTCAACAAAAAGCATCAAAGATTCAAAAGTAAGCACTTGTTAAAGAGCCAATGAGAGAAAAACGCACGTCTGGTCAATTTTACTTTTGTTTGATAGAGCTTTTAATTTTTCTTTTTAAAAAAAGTAATTTTAGGAGGAAATTATGAGTGAGATTGTCTTCAATAATTGAAAAGTAGAGTAATGCATAATATTTTATTTTGTTTGAAACCTATTTTTTTTTTCATTATATTTCTCATTTTTTATTTTAACTACACATTCTATCAATAAAATAATATTACACATAAACCCAAAAAATCTCTTTGTTTTTTAGCCACACAATCTTCCATCAATCACTATTTAAAATTTTTTTTTTCACCCAAAATGGGTGTCAAATAGGGGCTTAAAGTAAATTTATTGGTTTGAACGTGTGATGGTGAATTTTACTGTAATAAATAATTTTTAAATTAATGACAGACAAGCCGTGGCTATATTAAGACGTTTGGTTTCATTTTTTTAAAATACATTTATTCTTCAATAAAGTAAAATTACACGCAATTCAAAATTTTTTGCCTCATTTTCAAAATGTATTTTACACAAAAAGTGAAGTCAAACTGTCCTAATTGATGTATAAAAATTAATTATTAAAAGAACTTTCAACTTTTGGTAAAAAATTTTCTAAATAGAAATATTTTTATAAAATTAATCAGTTCCAAAGCAGTCTCAAAATTTCCTTTTGAAGTCATAAATAGAGGGAGAAAATATAATTTTAGTGAAAAATAGGTGAGCCGCGAGCCATCTTGGCTCACCCGAGTCGAATCATACTTGGTTGAAGTGGGGTGATATTTTAATTTGATGACTAAATAAGTCATAAAAATATTTTAGTGACCAATTAGATATTTTGCTTGAACTTCAGTGACTGTTAGTGAAATAAACTCACGGCCTTCACTTTCCTCGAAAAAGTTAAAAGAGCGTTCAGGAAGAAGAGTTGAAAACTGATTGAACTTCCCATCGGCACAGAACTGAGTAGACACAGCCACACAGGAGGATTTTTGGTAAACACAGAACTGAGTAGACAGCCAAAGATCATCTTTTTTCCTTTGGTTTTCTTTGGCTATTTTTGTATTATGCAAATCCCTGTAATTTGGAGGTTTTAGTTTAGTGAGATGACAAAATGTTTTTTATTTGTGTAGCGTCTCTTCTGTCGGGATTGACTAAAATTTGCCACACTGTGTTTTGTGTATTGCTCTCTTTAGTATCACGGTTTTTGTTCTTTACTGTTAGAGAGAGGAAAATTTGGATTTTCAGTTTTATTCTCGTTTCTAATAACTCGTGATCATTGATTTTTTGTTGGGTTTTATGCTGATCGTTTCTTTTTTTCTCCTCTTTTGTTCCTGTTACAATGATGTGGCAATGCTTTTAGCTGTCTTCATATCTTCATCTTTTTAGTTCTATGGATGGCTAATTGTTTCTGCTTTAAAGCATCAATTAAGTGGTACTTCTAGTTCAAAAGAAATTAATCCTGCTTAGGGCATGAGAGCTATCATAGGAGCAAGGCTATGCTAGTGTGTCAAAGCATGGCCGGCAGCCCAGGCCTTTGATGGTTTGCTCTGCCTGTGGTGTGAATTCTTTCTATACACCGGGCCCACCTCAAGGCAGAGATATGTGGTGGGCTGGACCAGAACTGTAGGAGGGCCGTCCACCCCACCCGTATGATATCAGCATCGCATATGTGTGGATATGTGACATCAACGGTTGATTATTGATAGCATTTTTCCTTGCATTATGTACACAGTTTGGTCCAAGAAATGTATGAGCACAAAAAATGGTGGATTTTGCATGTACTGGTAGCATATATTTATGGGCACATCTGATATCTTCACAGTTCTGCCTTAGGTTTATATGATTTCCTGGATTTGTTTGTATGTCTTAGGCTTTTTGTGTTTTATTGAACCCATGCTTGCTAGCTCCTAATATTTACACACTTCTGCACGTTTGTTAGGGACATTATATAGAGAGAATATTGAAGAAATTAAAATTTTATTCATTGTACCTTCAGTATTGTTCATTAATATATACCAAACATGCTCTCGATGCAATTCTTTCAACTACCTTTTTTTGGCCTTTTCTCTTCTATTATTTGCAGCAAGAGATTGAAGAAAAGGCTAGTTCTGCATTCGGATTTGGTAGAGCTCTTCTAATATGGGAGGTAAACCAGCATATTGTCTCTAATTTTATCTTTCTACAAAGTAGTCAATTCCTCTTAGCTGAACTTGTGTATTGTTGGTTTCTGGAGTTTGCACATCTGGCTAAAATTAAATGTATGCAGATTATGATATATGACCATTGACATATCTGTTCTAATGTTATCTTTCCTTCCCCGTTTATTGGTTATCCTGACCGAAGATAAGTTGCAGAAAATAAGCAATTGAAGGATTGTCAAGAGGTAAGATATACATGGAGGATTGAAAAGTTTGCTAGTTTAAACGTATCCAAGATTTACTCTGGAATATTTGAGGTCAACGGATGTAAATGGTATGTCTTGATACTGGAAACTATTTTTAATCTTACAAATTCCAACGGTAGATGAGTTTTATTTTCTTACTTATGCAGGAGGTTACTCACTTACCCAAAAGGAAATAATGTTGAAAAATTGTCTGTGTATCTTGATGTTGCCGATAAAGATAGCTTACCAGATGGATGGAGTAGAACAGCCAAGTTCACTATACATCTGATAAACCAGATGAACAGCAAGATGTCTATCAAGAGAGGTAAGTACTAATGCATACTCATTAGGATGATACTGGAAATATGGAATCATTTTCTTTTTACATCCATTAACTAGAGTGGGACGGATGTATTGGATGTCACGTCATTCTGAAGATATGGGATTTATTAACTGGTTTCGAATTCTTGAATTTTGTTTTAAGTTCAAAACTAATATTCACTTTGGATCTTGGATGGGTAACCTGATACCCACTTTGTTATTGATGCACATAAGTAAATGATTGATTAATTCATGCAACAATTTTTGCACCCAGTCAAGCAAAATGCGCCCACACTCGGATGGAGAACACAAATCTGGAAAGAGGGCATGTATTCCGAATAAACACTCTTGATTTGTTGTTGATTTCATTGAGACAATGCTTGTCAAAAGAAATCACTACCGATTTGCTGCTCCAACTTGCTACCAATTTGATGCTTAGGGATATTGGGACAGACCTTCACTATTTAAAGGCTGTCATTTATGTTTCATGGAGCAACAAATATTTAGGGTTTGTTTGAACCCCATTTTTTGCAAAAAATGCATTTTGCAATAGTGTTGTGACGGAGAATATGTGGTTAAAAGGTAAAGAAAAATTTTGGATTTGTGTGTAATATTATTTTATCGAAGAATTTGTGGTTGTAATGGGGTTAAATCATTGTTTAAGAATGCATTTTGATGGAAAATGTGGGGCTCAAACAAGGGCTTAATTAAAATAAAGTCTTTGCAAAATTTAAAATATATTCAGTTCTTTTCAGTACGGTTCGGCATTCTATGGAATCAAGCGAACTTGATGATTACGTTTTCTGATTCTTTTGGTTGCTCTGCTGCATCAGTCATGCAGTGTCTAATAGATCAAATTGCTTGGTTATAATCTTGTTCGTCCCAAACATTTTATAATATGCCTTTAATCACGATCTTCTGGTTTCCCGTTTTGAAATTTTTTTACTTAGTATTGCACTAGCCTGGAAATAGAAACTAAGCAGAGTTGGCTCTGTTTTCCCCCCATGCAGAAACGGAACACCAATTCAAGACGGGAGAAAGTGACTGGGGCTTCACCTCCTTTTTTCCTCTTAGTAAATTACATGATAACTATGGTGGTTATCTTGTTGATGGGACATGTGTGATTGAAGCTGCAGTATCTGTGACTGATGTCTTCCCTGATTCTACAGATAAAGTAAGTTTACTTTTCATTTTAAATTTGGTAGATCTCCACGCTTCATGACTTGATTCTTATTTTGATTTCCGGTTGATTGTTGCATTCAGCCTTCTGATTCTTTTGTTCATAGCAACCGGAGCGTGAGCAAACTCAGTGATTTAGATGATGCAGAATCTATTTACATCAAGGCTGAATCCTTTCTCAAGTCGATATCAAAAGAACCAGCTATTTCAGTATCTGATGCTACATATGCAGCACCTTTGTTTAAAGACGCTGCATTTTTAGCTAAAGGACGCTTTAACGAGCTGATTTCGTTACCTTTAGATGATTTGGTCGACCCCAAGCATGAAACTGCAATGATAGAGACTCTGTCAATACTTTGTGACAACCTTTCTTTGTTTTCTGACGAACAGGCAAAACAAATTATGCAGTTGAAAGCTAATTTCCCCACAACTATACAGAAGTGGAGAGACTCTGTTCAAGTTAAGGTCATTTGTCAACGTTCATTGTCCACTTTTGAGAAAACCAAGAATTTGCTCGAAAATTCAGTTAAAACCGAAAGGGGAATAAAGACTAAACTGCAAGAGTTGAAGATCAGAGAAGAGGAGCTGAAGGTACAGCTGGAGGCACTTCAAAATGAAAGCCAACGACTTGTGGATGAACGATTAGATGTATCAAAGCAGACACAGCAAATTTATGCTCTTACTGAGGAGCAGGCTGGCAAAATCGAAGGCAAAGAGCTAGAGATGGGTGTAGCAAACAAGAATTTAGATGATTTGAAATCTAACTGGGCATCCGTGAAATCTTTCTTCGTTTAAGACTGAGCTTTTGGACCTCCAACGTGTGTATATATAGTGTGGCTTTTGAGGGGTGGTGTGGTGTTGCTGGTTTCTTTGCTTGTGTTTAGTGTTTTGTATCTAATTAAAATATTGTGCAAATAGTTCTGCTTCCGTTGGAATTCTGATTGCATCAAAACTCGTACTTTAAGAAAGCAAGATGTTATTGTAATTTATTTGTTTGTGTTCAACTCGTACTTTTCGGTATGTTCAAGTTGGTCCGTAAACTTTTGTATTCATCCATTTTAGTCCTTCAAATTACAAGGATGTACAATTTGGTCCCCCGTTCCAGATTTATATACGCCTTTAGTCGCTGAGCTTCAAACATGCATATTTTTTCTCCACAACTCTGAATTGCAACCTATTTTTGCTTTGAGCTCGAAATTCATGTATCTTTTCGATAATCATCAATTTTCTCCGTGTGGACACCAAACCTTGTATGCATTTCCTTGCGTGTTTTGGACGTAGGTTTCTCGTCTTGCATTGTTAGGTCTTTTTATGCTCCAAATCATTCACGTTGGATCAATAATCTTCAAATATGGAGTTTAACCTATAAACACAATATATGCTTTGTATGAACTAGAAATCCACCTAATAATTGGTAAGTTAAAACATCGGCAAGCATGTAAAGCCCACTATCATAACATAAAAATGATTTTTTAGAAAACAATAAATTTTATAAGCCTTTCTTTGATTTTGAATAGAGGTACTTCTCTCCTGCACAATTTCAACCACATTTTTTGAAAAATATATCGTTTTTTATAATTTTTCCTTAATTTATATCCATACATTCATCAAAAAAATCAAATTTCTAAAAAAATTCTACATACCTAGATATACATGCTAGTAATATTTATAATGTGTTAATTACGTTAATGGTTACTAAAATTTTCAGTATAACGAAAATTATCACTACTATTTTTTTTCGACGGACACTAGTTACTCAATTTTTTAATTGTGACACCAAAAGTTGATTTGATCAAAAAATTTAAAACGTGTTATCAAATAACTTTATTTATTACGTCAATTCAACAAAAATTAGGGAGTTAGAAATTGAAGATTAAACACGTTCAGTTAAGGAAACTGACGCGACCTTAGTTTGGGTTAGATTTTTGGATTTATATCGTATAATAAGTTCACATTTTTTCAACAACAATTTTTACCGAGTTAACATAATAAATAACATCATTTAGTGACAAGTTAACATTTAATGGTACCATATATTAATCTTTCCGTGTTTTTATGCAACTGAACATTGGTTAACAACTATCAAAAGAAAATAAGTTATTCGACCATTGATATAATTATAAGTAATGTTAGGTTACAATTCAATTTAGGTGGTACTAAATAATATGCTAAAATGTCACATTAACGTAACTTATACTGAGGTTGTAATCTCAGTAGGCTACGTAACATTATTAAAATTTCGTGATCATTGACATAATTAATCCAATCATCAATTGCAAACTTACCTTTTAAAAGCTCTGCCAAACACGCTTTGATGTTGACGGCTTTGCTTTCTTGAGGAAAAACCAGCCAAAAAGGTGTCGGGAAAATGAGTAGATAAAAACAACTGATATCTCAGTGCCACAGTACTCAAGAAAAGACCTTGGTGAAGATCATCATTTTTCTATGGCCATTCTCGTGCTTCTCAAATCCCAGTGATTTGGAGTTTTAAGAGTATTTTCTTTTGTAATTTATTTTTGTTGGGATTTACTCAAATTTGGTATCTTTGTTTTTCTGTATTGGTGTAATGCTCTCTTTTAGTTCGGTACCTTTGTTTTTCTTCTAGCAAGATGTCTATCAAGAGAGGTTAGTACTAATGCATACTCATTAGGATGATACTGGAAATACGGATGTATTGGATGTCACGTCATTCTGAAGATATGGGATTTATTAACTGGTTTCGAATTCTTGAATTTTGTTTTAAGTTCAAAACTAATATTCGCTTTGGATCTTGGATGGGTAACCTGATACCCACTTTGTTATTGATGCACATAAGTAAATGATTGATTAATTCATGCAACAATTTTTGCACCCATTGTCAAGCAAAATGCGCCCACACTCGGATGGAGAACACAAATCTGGAAAGAGGGCATGTATTCTGAAATAAATCACTGTTGATTTGTTGTTGATTTCATTGAGACAATGCTTGTCAAAAGAAATCACTACCGATTTGCTGCTCCAACTTGCTACCAATTTGATGCTTAGGGATATTGGGACAGACCTTCACTATTTAATCTGGGGAAAAGTTCGGTACCTTTGTTTTTCTTCTTTACTATGGAGTGATTTTCCAGCCAAATTTGGAATTTCATTTTTTCTCTTGTTTCCAATTACTGATATTTTTGTTGAGTTTGCTAATAAGGTTTTCCTTTCCTTTTTTTTTTTTTGTATTCGTATCCTTTTTTCCTGTTAAATTGTAATGGGATGTGCGTTTTGCAGGTTTTCTTTTCTTTTTCTTTTTAGTTCTATGGGTTAATAATTCTTCTGCCTACTGTATTGTCTATTTCTTTTCTTTGTTTGTTTTCTTGTTCGGTAAGAGGTTGAGGAAAAGGCTAGTTCTGCATTCAGATTTGGCCAAGCTCTTTAAATATGGAAGGTACAATAGTATATTGTTGCTCATTTTATTTAACCATGAAGTAGTTAATTTCTCCTACCTGAACTAGTCTATTGTTGGTTTCTTGAATTTTCACATCTGCCTAAAATCTAGTATATGCGAACTACGATATATGTTATGGTGGGCATATATGTTTCTTATTTTGTTTTTCATTCTGCCATTTATTGGTTATACCAAAAGAACAAAAGAGTGAAGTTGGAGAAAATAAGCTATTGAAGGATAATCAGAAGGCAAGACATGGATGGATCATTACGCATTTTCCCAGTTTAAATGCATCAAAGTTCGACACTGGGATATTTGAGGTCAACGGATGTAGATGGTATGCCTTAAGCCTCAATGTTAGAAATCATTATAATTATTGCAATTCCCATGGCATGATGAGTTCTATATTGTTACTTACTGCAGGAGGTTACTCATTTTCCCAAAAGGAAATGGTGTTGATTATTTGTCTGTGTATCTTGATGTACCTGATCCTGATACCTTACCAGATGGGTGGAGTAGAATAGCCAAATACAGTATAGATTTGGTAAACCAGATGGATAGCAAGAAGACTGTCAAGAGAGGTACTTCTATATAGCCATTAGGATGATACTGGAACTTTGGAATAAATTTACTGTTCTACATTCATTCACTAAAAGAACTGAAAATCATCGCTGGACATATGTATTGGATGCCACAAATTTTTCTGAACACATGTGATTATGCATGTGGTTTGCATTTCTCAGTGTTGTGGAAATCATTGATGAAATTCTAGTTGCAGTGTTTACGGAGAAGAGTTCTAGTGTAGAATGAGTATTGAGTTAGATAATTGTAGCTATATACATCTGCAATGGGTAACTTGATCTCAACTTTTTCCTGTGTACTGTTTTTGATATGTAAGCCATTCATTCATTTACATAATTGAAAACTCTTGAAAACTCTTACGATGTATCTTGGCTGGGTTACTTGATGCCAACAATGTTAAGCATTGTCTAGTAGATGACATTGCTAGCTATAATCTTGCTCGTCCAGAACAATTGTTAATCTGATCTTAATCAGAGTTTCGGGGTGCTGATGTTGAAACATAATCTGAATTGCAACCTCTGTTATATCTATTTTGCACTTTTTCATGGGCTTAGATGCAGCAACTAAGCAGAGTGGACTCTGTTTTTTTACCATGCAGAAGCGGTATACGAATTCAAGGCAGGAAAAAGTTCTAATGGTTTCACCTCCTTTTTTCCTCTTAGTAAATTACTTAATAAAAAAGAGGGTTATCTTGTTAATGGCGAATGTGAAATTGATGTGGAGATACATGTGATTCATACTACTCCAGTTTCCCCAGATAAAGTAAGTTCAGTTAAAAATTTGTTCTATATCTGCTTTGCATGACTTAGTTCTATTTTGATATCTGACTGACTTGTAAGTTCAGCCTTTAGACTCTTCTGTTCCTGTTGATCCGAGCCTGAGTAGCTCCGTTGATTTAGATAATGCGGAATCTATTTACAACAAGGCCAAATCCTTTCTCATGTCGATATCAAAGGAGTTGACCAGCTCTGTATCTGATGCTACATGTGCTGTGCCTTTGATTGAAGATGGCGCAAGTTTGGCAAAAGAACGATTTAACGAGCTGATTTCATTTCCTTTAGATAATTTGGTTGATCCCAAGCATGAAACTGCAATGATAGAGTGTCTGCATATACTTGTCGACCACCTGTCTTTGTTCTCCGGTGAACAGGCCAAAGAAATTATGAGGTTGAAAGCTCTTTTCCCGACAATTATACAAGACTGGAGAGACTCGGTTCAAGTTAAGGTCAGTTGCCAGAGTTTGTTGTCTACTTTTGAGAAGACAGAGAATTTGCTCAAAGGTTCAGTTAAAACTGAAGAGGGAATAAAGACTAAACTGGAGGAGTTGAAGATCAGAGAAAAGGAGCTGAAGGCGCAGTTAGAGGTACTTCAAAATGAAAGCGAACGACTCGAGAAGGAAAGACTGGAAGTGTCGAAGCAGACGCAGCAAATTTATGCTCTTGCAGAGGAGCAGGCTGTCAAAATTAAAGGCAAAGAGATGGAAGTGGCTGGTGTAGAGAACAAATTAGAGGATTTGAAATCTAACTGGGCTTCTGTTAAATCTGTTTCGTTTAAGCATGAGATTTTTGGCTCCCAACATTTATATTTTGAGGGGAGACAGTTCATTTGCTGTTTTCTTGTTTTTTTTACTGCTTTTGTGGGTTACCTAATAGTATTGTGTAACTAGTTGTGTGCTTCCATTGGAATTCTGAACTCTTGGTTTTCAGAAAGCTAAATGCTCGTTTCTTAGCTGTGCTTTATTTGTGACTCCTTGTATTCTACATCTTTTGTTTGTCATTTGTATTTTACAGTCGAAGGTAATAAACATATCATAATGTTCCTTACTTTTAGCATCTTATCGACAACAAAAAATGTAGCTGCTACCAACGAGACGTGCAACTCAAGTATTGGAAATTTTTCTATGTAATTTGATACTTTGAGGCGTGTTGTCCTCCTGAACTCATGTTAAATATGTAGGACTGAACACAAGTATAGATAAAATCTTAGGTCTTTTTACTGATGTGATGTCAAGTTCATTTTAACGAACAGGAGAACATATTTTATGCACATAATGGAGGTGAAGAAGCTTGATTAAGTGCTTGGTCTTAACAATCATACTACACAAGCATGTTCAATGACATAAGTTAAGAATATGACACATGGCACAACATCTTTGTACAATTTGAAAAAAATATAAAAAATTTGGCCACACACTCAGCACCAGTGTAAACCCGAGTCTAAACCCGTGTCTTCATAGCCTGTTCAAGCAGCATTATTCAGAGCCTGTTCAAGCAGCATTAATTCTGATCTTTAAGTTGCTTTTTAAAAAGCAGAATAAAGGGTGGGCCTGGTACATTGAGGAGTGTTGTCTGAACAGAAATTGAATGATTGAAGTTGCATTTTTTTTTTTTTGGCCTTTGCCTTTCCTTTTCCTTTTTCTATTGTTTCTTATCATTATCTCAAAAAATCCCATCAAACAAGCCCTGTACATTGATGTTCACTGCCTTACTTTCTCGAGTAAAAGTTGAAAGGGTCGAGAAAATGAATGGAAAAAACAACTGATATCTCAGTGCCACAGTACTCAAAGAAAAGACCTTTGGTGAAGATCATCTTTCTTCTTTGCCTTGAGTTGAGCAATTCCCTGTAGGTTTAAGGGTATTTTTTTTTTCCTTCTTTACTATGGAGCGATTTTCTACTCAAATTTGGAATTTCAGTTTTTTCTTTACATCCCTTTAGCCTACTGAATTGTTCATCTCTTCTTGTGCAGTAAGAGATTGAGGAAAAGGCTAGTTCTGCTTTTTTAATATGGAAGGTAAAATAATAAATTCTTCTTCAGTTTAGTTTAACCATAAAGCAGTTAATTTCTCTTAGCTGAACTAATTGCTGGTTTCTAAAATGAAATATGTGCTTCATATGTTCTATTCCTTCTGCTTTTTACTGGTTATAGTGAAAGAAAAAAAGATTGAAGTAGTTGCAGAAAATAAGCCATTGAAGGATTATGAGAGGGCAAGACGTACATGGACGATTGGGAAATTCACTACTTTAAATGTATCAAAGTATGACAGTAATCCATTTGAGATCAATGGATATACATGGTATGCGGTGTGCCTCAATGTTGGAAATTATTATTACTGTTGCAAATCTCATGGTGCGATGATTTCTACATTCTTATTTCTGCAGGAGATTACTTATGTTCCCAAAAGGAAATGGTGTCGAATATTTGTCTGTGTATCTTGGTGTTCCTGATTCAGATAGCTTACCAGAGGGGTGGACTAGAACAGCCAAGTATAGTATCGAGCTGATAAACCAGATGGATAGCACGAAAACTATCACGAAAGGTACTTGTGTATACTCATTAGGACTATAATAGAACTTTGGAATCAATTTTCCATTTTACATTCTGGGAAAAATTCTTCTGATGGCGAGTTCTTAAATTTTTTTTGGAAGTTCAATAATGAATAATTTTTGCTCAATGTCACCAAAGAGTAATGGATGATGCTTCTGAAGGCTTCAGATTAGCATAATTTATGCCTTGTTACTCAAACATAATCCGAGTTACAATCTCTGTTATTCTATGTTGTGTTTTTTCATAGGTCTAGACGCAGCAACTAAGCAGAGTTGCTCTGTTTTTTCACCATGCAGAAATAATACACCAATTCAGCGCACAAGAAAGCTATTGTGGCTTCACCTCCTTTTTTCCTCTTAGTAAATTACACGAAAAAAATAGTGGTTATCTTGTTAATGGCGGATGTGAAATTGAAGTGGAGATACATGTGATTCATGCTTCTCCAGTTTCCCCAGATAAAGTAAGTTCAGTTAAAAATTTGTTAGATCTTTACTTTTCATGACCTGGTTCTTGTTTTGATTTCTGACAATTTTTGCCTTCAGTCTTCTGATTCATCTGTTCCTGTTGATCGGAGTGTTAGTAATCCCGCTGATCTAGATGTCGTGGAATCCATATACAGCAAGGCAAAATCCTTCCTCATGTCAGTATCGAAGGTATCAACCAGTGTAGTATCTGATGCTACATGTGTAGCGCATTCGACAAAAGACAACTGTGCACGTTTGGCAAAACAACGGTTCAATGAGATGATTTTGTTGCCTTTAGATGATTTGGTCGATCCCGAGAACGAAACTATAATGATCGAGACTCTGTCTAAACTTGGCGATCGCCTGAATTTGTTCTCCGATGAACAGGCCAAAGAAATTATGAGGTTGAAAGCTGTTTTCCCGACATCTATACAGGAGTGGAGAGACTCAGTCCAAGTTAAGGTCAGTTGCCAGCGTTTCTTGTCTACTTTTGAGAAGACAAAGAATTTGCTCGAAGGTTCAGTGAAAACCGAAGAGGGAATAAAGACTAAACTGGAAGAGTTGAAGATCAGAGAACAGGAGCTGAAGGTACAGTTGGAGGCACTTCAAAATGACAGCCAACGACTTGTGAAGGAAAGACTGGAAGTATCGAAGCAGACGCAGAAAATTCATGCTCTCGCAGAGGAGCAGGCTGGCAAAATTAAAGACAGAGAGATAGAAATGGCTGGTGCAGATAGCAAAATAGAGGATTTGAAATCTCTCTGGGCTTCCATTAAATCTCTCTTCACTGAAGCTTGAGATTTTCGGCTCCAACGTGTATGCTTTGGTGGGGAGATACTTGATTTGCTCTTTTGTGTGATGTCTAACTAACTTTCTGTAACTAGTTGTGTGCTTCTTTTGGAATTCTGAACTCGCACTATTTTGCTCGTTTCTTAGGTAACTTTGTTTCATGGTCTAACTGTCCCTTAAACCTTCAAGGACATGTTTGATATCTAGCACTCGATCTTATCTTTCGTGAGAAGAATCCAAATGAACCATTTTCTTGATTGCAATCGAGCATCAATTCTCATTTAGCAAGACAATAAAACAAGTCTATCAATACATCAATCTTGAATGAAAATAGAACAATCTCTTTCTATATGGCAATTATGTCATCTTGTGACAATATATTTCTGTCTTGGCAACTCTTTGGTTTTGAAGGTTTATTTCTGTATTTTTACTTTTAAGTAAATAACTTCTGCATAAAGCAAAATGAAAACCAAAATTACTTATTCTTAACTGTAAAACATATTTGAAATTATATAAACAGGGACAGAGCTACACTTGGGCAAGAGCAAAGTTTTTGGTGTCTAATTGTATTTGTCTTTTTCTTTCCTTTTTTTTAATAATGTAAACAAGGTAATTAAGTAAATAGTAAGTGGATGATGTTTACATTCAATTATTACTGCCTTTTTGTATTTGTCCCCTTTTTTGCTGTAATTATCAGAGGTTTCTTAATGTCAAGGTAAACGTAGAAATATATCTCTATTTTGTGTTACTTTCTTTTGTTTTCTCAAATTGACACGCCATGTTTCTTTTGTATTATATAAATTTATGTGATCATTTTGTATATTAATACACATTCTTGATTGCTAACCAAAGTTGGTGATCATCTTAGGGTCGGTTTGCTAGCTATATTCCTGAGGAAAAGGCTAATCCTGCATTCAGATATGACGAGGCTCTTTAAACATGGACAGTGTACTAGTATATATTGTTTCATATTATTGGTTTTCCGGCATATCTATTTTCTTTTCCATTTTTGATCTCTTTAAGAAGTATAAGTTTTGTTTCTGTGAGAACAATGAGAATCTGTGTGATGAAGTTTTCTGAGTACTGTGCTATGAGTCCTAGCGTTGCCTAATGTTTGCTTTATCGATCATCATTTAAGTGCTTATATTCGCGTACCAATTGCCACCAGGGCGAAGAACACTCTTTTTGTAGCTATAGTTTCTTTGTTAATTTGTGTTTATGTTTGTGATGCTTTGATTAGATATGTGACCACGGACATATCTTGGTTGTTTTTTGATCTTCTGCCATTTACTGGTGTGAAAGAAGAAATGGGTAAAGTTGCCGAAAATCATCAATTGAAGGATTAGAAGCTGGGAAAACTTACATGGAGGATTGAGAATTTCACTAGTTTATATACTTCAAAGCTTTATTCTGAGATATTTGAGGTCATTAGATATAGATAGTATGCCTAAATATTGGAAATTTATTTTTGTTAGCAAATTCCGTGGCGACGAACTCCGTATCTTATTTCTGCAGGAGGTTACTCGTGTACCTCAAAGGAAATGGTGTCGAGTATTTGTCTGTGTATCTTGACGTTCCTGATTCACACAGCTTACCATATGGATGGAGCAGAACAGCCAAGTTCAGAATATCTCTGATAAACCACAAGGATAGCAAAAAGACTATCAAGAAAGGTAAATATGTATACTGGAAGTTTGTGGTAATCATTGGTGAAATTCTAGTCATAGTATCCACAGAAGAATTCAGGCGGAGAACGAGTTTTGAGTTAGATAATGTCAAAAAGTCTTTTGTTACAGCAATTTTCGGATTTTGCTTAAGCCTAGAACCAGAAACTAAGGTGGGTCACCTCTTTTTTTCCACCTTGCAGAAACAGAACATCGATTCAATGCAAAAACCGGAAGTGATTGGGGCAACACCCAATTTTTTTCTCTTAGTAAATTACATGATAAAAATGGCGGTTATCTTGTTAATGGCGCGCGTGTGATTGAAGCTGAAGTATGCCTGACTGGCCCATTTCCGGGTTCCACAGATGAAGCAAGTTTGATAAATAATTTAGTCAAGACCTCCGTGTTTCATGACCTGGTTCTAATTTTGATTTCTGATTGATTTTTTGAGTTCGGCTTTCTGAGTCTTCTGTTCCTTGATTTGAGTGTGAGTAAACCTGTTGATTTGGCTGACGTGGAGTCTATTTATGTCAAGGCTAAATCTTTGCTTAAGTGGACGTCAAAGGCATCCACCATCTCAGAATTCAGTGGTACAGGTGCAGTGCCTCACTTTCAGAAGGATGCAATTTATGCAAAGAAACGGTTTAATGAGCTGATTTTGTCTCCTTTAGATGATTTGGTTGATCCCAAGCACGAAACCGCTATGACAGAGACTCTGTCTATACTTGGCGACAGCCTTTCTTTGTTCTGCGACGAACAGGCAAAACAAATTATGAGGTTGAAAGATATTTTCCCGACAACTATACGGGACTGGAAAGACTCGGTTCAAGTTAAGGTCAGTTGCCAGCGTTTCTTGTCTACTTTCGAGAAGACAAAAAATTTGCTCGAAGATTCAGTCAAAACCGAAGAGGGAATAAAGACTAAACTGGACGAGTTAAAGTTTGCGCAATGAAAAATTTATACTGTAAGTAAAATAGATTGGAGTGAAATTGGGTCAATAACTTGTACCAGCTCCTTTACATTTTCTGCTATAGTCCAAACCCAGGAATTTTCACACAAAGTATATGCATCAGTCTTATCTTCCGTTTCTTTCTATTTCATGTGTTTTTCGCTCTCTATATACATAGTTCACTTGCATTCTTTCTGTAGTGTTTGGGTAATCTAATACCTGTTACTTATTTTTCTCTATAATTCAGGTTAAAGCCATTTTATGAAGAAGGTGAATGGGAAAGAATGAATGAACAGATAGTGATATTACAGAACAAGGTAAAAATTTCCACATCATTCTTTTGTTTCAGCCTGTGTTTATAGCTGCATTATTCTACTCACGATCTAGGAAGCCCATCTGAATAACCTCATAAATCTATTCTTTAAATGTGGTTAAAAATTTAATTTATTGTTTGAATTAATTCTCTTTTGTTTGCAGTTACTAGAAGCTCTTGATTGGAAACTCGTGCATGAATCAGGGTGCCCGAATGCTCAGGTGCATATTTTGTGCTCAATAGTTGGTTTAATCATTGTTGAGAATCTTAACTTTTACTATATTGGTGGGCACAGAAAGATAGTCTTAATCTGGCAGTGGATATTCAGAGCGACAAAAACCTTCTAATTTTCGATCAGGTAGTAAATGAATTTATCTTACGATATCTAAATTTCTGTCAAACATTTATCTATGCACGTGGATCTATTATTCGAAACAAGATGCCAAATGGTTCACTGGAGTATATCACAAGATTATTCTGACTGTTCTATGGTGTCTCGTTTTTCATCCAAACCAAAATGTGTTTAACCGTCAGAACTACGAATATCTACCTTAATTCTAGTTAATATTATACTTGTAATCCTGAAAAGGGCTGTGTGCAATCTATTTAACATCAAGTATTAAAGCAATGATTTTCTTTCTTTTTTTCCTGTTTGGAGCTATCATTCCTTTCTCAAGTGCAGTGAATAAGTCTTAGGTACGGAAAATGTATTATTAATTCCATTGCGCTAGCCAAACAATAATGTACATTTTTTTAAAGCCAAAAGCATATCTGAAGTAAAACTATTTTTTTAGTACAGGAGTCTTCATCACCTTGGCACACCTCAATGAATCAGGAGGAGGAGTTTCTCTATATGCAGGTACATCTTTATTAATTTAAGATCCTTTTGTCTAAAAAGAATCTGGAGTCTTTTACCAAGAAAATCACATTGTTTGTTTGTTTGGGTCTGTTTCTTACATGTCATTGAACGAATACAATTTACAATCTTTTAGGCCATCCAAAATGAGTCAGAACTCAATTCACTTCGCAAGAGACTTGAATTCTATGTTGAAGAAAAAGAGAAGTTAGAAAGGTGACTGTTTATCATAATCACTTTTATTTTTAGCATGTATTATGCTTCCTTTTCTTCGAAATCCAGCTTAGGCTAAACGTCGCAGTCCAGCTGGTTAGTTTACCATCCTATCTTATGAAGATTGGACTTAAAATCTAAATATTTCTGCGAAATATGTTGAAATCTCTAAGTGCTGATGATTTATTTGTCTACAAAGATTTGTTTCCAAGTCCCATTATGTTATTTTGCCTTCACCATTAAAATAATTTTTAAGCATGTTAAAGACTTGTTAAAAGAGCTTGAGACAGAGAGAATGTTAAATGAAGCCAAAGCAGAAGAAACACGGAAGGGACAAACCGAGCTTCCTTCTTTGACTAAAAATCAAATGCTCAATATTGGAGAATGTGAACAGATGGAAATTAAAACTATGGTTGTTGCCATTGCAGCTGCTGATGTAGGACAATTGACGTTAGAGTTCGAAGAAGATTTAGATCGAAAATTGGAAAAACGAGCTGTCTCGAAGAAACGGTCATAACTTTTTGCACCAGTGTCAGAATGACTATTATAATATGTTTTCGGAAACATCTCACAGCGCTCTACAATGTCTCACCCTGGGTTCCCCGGTTGACGTCGTTTTTAGCTTCAAATTCGCATTTTAAGGCAGCCTATCGGGCCATTTAAGTTTTTGCATTTTAATTGTTTTAATTAAGTGGATGTCTATTTTGGTTTTTTGCTTAAATTATGGTTTTCGGAGACTATTTAAAAACTCCTTATTTTTTTGAATAAGAGAATTTCGTTTTTTGAGATTATTTTCGTGAGAACTATAATTTTCCTTACCAGGGATTACGCTAGTAAACTCTAGAACTTCCGTTCTGCGTCACAAAGAGAAGCAGAAGCTCAGGAGATGGCAATTGTCTTGTCCAAAGAAAATAATGAACTCAAGATGAAACTAAGGGTCTTAATTGAGGATAACAATAAACTGATTGAATTGTATGAAGGGGCTGTTGAGGACAACAGGAAAAATAGCAGTGGATCTCTAAATNGAGTCTATTGCATGAACTCACGGATATGCATGAAGAAATTGATATGTTGTTGGGTCTTTTTGAGAAGGCCATGCAAGAGAGGGTTGAATTTAAAAGAGTTCTTGCTTCTCGTCAACAGAAAAATAATGACAAAGGAGAATTCAAATGTCCAGAAAAACTTGGAAATAGATGGAGGCCAATGTCTCAGATTTGATGAATATTCTGGTTTAGAAGACGATAAATTTGAGAGGGAGGAAACGGGTTCCAATGGACCATATGTGCAAATCCTTGATAGAGAGCTTGTATTGGATGATCAACCTGAATCCAGCATTGAGGTGTTATTGACCGAAATTTGCTTGTGTGAAGTAACCGTACAGGACAATTGTAGCCAATGCTTGAATGATTCACAAATAAGCAATTATTCTGACTCAAGTGAACCTGGTAGGCAATGTTTGGTAGAAGTTATAGAGAACTCTGAGTCAAGGTCAATTGAAGAGGACAGAATGGAAATAGATGAGTTTATCAAATCCGAAAACCTTGAAGAAAGTAATATGATCCTGGAATCTAGTTTGCTGAAACTAATGAAGAAGAGGTTTCCAGGACTGCTGGAACTAACATGGAGATGCAGGTAAAATTATCAAGCAGTATTCAGGTAAATGGTTATAAAGATCTAGATTCAATGAGAAAGAAGCTTGAAGAAGCACAAGAAAAGCTTTCAGACTGCACAAACAATAAGCATGTTTGGTTCACTTGAAAGAGCAATCCTAGATATTGATGCACTTTCAGGAGAGATTGAGAAACTCGGAAATGATATTCAGGAAAAACAACAGTTCCATGCATCACTCAAGCTTCTTTCTTCACAGATTCAGGAGAGGAGATCAGGTTGACGAGAAATTATTAGCTTTAAAGTACTCCTTGGCAAGTTTTTCTTCTTCGGTTAGTTACTTTTGAACAATGCGAAACTTTTGCAAGATCAAGGTTGTATGCATCAGAATGTCATCTAAACCAAAGGAAAGAGGAATTGGCCCGTCATTATGTCTCGAGGAAGGAAATAATGGATGCTCATTTGAAGATTAAACAATCTGAAGTTGAATTGAAAAACAGCCTGGAACACTTGAAATCACAAGTGGAGGAAGAAAACCGTAGACTGGAAAGTGACAGGGGCCTCTTTGCCATAGATAATGTCAAGAAAACAGCTATTGACCTCTCTCAGAGGAACTGGCAATTGGGCGGTAAAGCTACAGAGTTACTGGAGTCCGAAGAAGAGAAAACAAAGCTGCAAAATCAAATAAAGCAGACTCGAGAAAAGCTCGGGGATGTGAAAAGGGAAGGTGAAGCTTTAAACAAGAAATTAGGCAAGGTGGAAAGTAATATGTAAGTCCTAAAAATGAAGGTACAAAAGGAAATGCAATCTGTACAAGAAATGGACTGCAAGCTTCAACAGATAATCCAGGAGAAAAAGACGCTCTTGGAAATCAAAGATGAAGGAAGAAATGAATTAGAAAGCATGATTCTTGAGTAGCATCAGAGCACTTTTGAAGGGAATTAAAAGAGGAAGAGACAAAGATTGAGGACGAGGAACTGCATATGGAATTGCAAAAAATCGAAGATTTACAGAGAGCTAAAGCAGAAGCAACAAAGAGAAAGACACAGTTATTGGAGGCCATGTCATGCAGCAACTCATGCTTTTCTGATAAGGTAGAGGAGGATCTACATAATATACGAATATCGGTTATGCTGATCAATAGACAGTTGATGCCTATGCTCAACTATGAACTCATTTTAAACCTTGTGATCATGTACAAATTCATCACTATTTTTAGCAACCAATGATTCCTGGGATTTAAAGAGTTAATGGGAAAAAAAAAAAAAAAATCGTTTATGAAAGTTGTGCACTAGTAACCATGTCATTTTATCTTGACAGAAATATTACAGCACGGAGTCTACATGCTATGTATTAATTAACAAAACACTAAATGAGAGGATGCTCTATGATCGATTGTTTCTACTGTTAAGAGTTTTTAACGATAAATCAAGGACCGAGCGAGCTTGAAAAGGATTGATTATTTAACTTTTTATTTTGCGACAAGAAGAATGTAATTTTTAAAACAAGAGGACGGTCTATAACCAATTATCTATATGGTTACAAATACAA
>CAIGRB010085389.1:29739-58884 GCA_903798255.1 Fraxinus quadrangulata | reverse complement strand
TTGGTGGAAATTGAAAATTATTTATTTTCTGCTGCGCATGATTAAGTAAATTCATAACAAGATCTGCAAGAGATAAAAAGGGAATCATGAGGATCTCGAATTTGCTAAGTGATTTCTACCGAAAAAGAGAGAAACCTAACTTGAAGAGATATATAAGGAGGAGCTTGCAAGGAAAAAGTGGAGGATTTTTTGGAAGATCAAAAAATGGAGAGAGTTTTCAATGCTTCCATGGACAACTAATTTCTAGTAAAGTTAGGGAGGAACTTGATTAGATTATGTGATTTTGAACACAATTGATTCATGAGTAGGCTTTTCAAGTTTAAATAATTCTAGGTTTTAGAATTTCTTTCATTAGATTTGATTTGAGATTAAACTTGTGTTAAATTTCTTCATTATCTTGCTTTGCCTATTGAATTGTTAAAACACTTGTTTATTTTCAGTCCCAATTAGCTTTTTACTGGTGCGATTCTTTGTTGCCTTATTGTTTTAGCGCAAGTTGTTGTCTTTTGCAAGGTCGAAATAAGGATGATGTATATGAATGGCCAACTTTTCTTCCAACTCCATTAATTGCCTCCACTTCGTCCAAGAGGCATCATAGGTTTGGTCATCCACCGTCTTCTATTTTTAAGCACATTGTGACTTTGTTTCCACTAGAATTCTCAAGTCCTTTTAACACAAATTTCAATTGTAATATTGTCAATGCAATAAAAGTCACAAATTAGCATATATGTATATATATATGAACTTCTCCCATATATTCCGTTGATGACTATTATGTAATTTTTTGTCGATCACTTCACCAAACATATCTGGTTTAGCCACTTAAAAGAAAATCTCAAGTGTTGGATTTTTTGTTTGCTTCAAGTCCCTAGTTGAAAATCAATTCCAACGCAAAATTCGTACCCTCTATTCTAATAGGGAGAGGAATATCAAGCTCTTTCCACCTTCTTAGCCACTAGTGGTGTGTCTCGTCTCATCTCACCTCTTCTCCATATACACCGAAACATAATGGGTATTTTAAGTGTCGTCATCGTCATATAGTTGAAGTTGGGTTGTCTCTCCTCTCCCATGCTTCCATGCCCTTGCCACACTGGTCTTTTGCCTTCTCCACTAATGTCTACCTTATGCGTCTTCCCACCCCTATGATCGCCCTTATCTCACCGTCTACCAAACTCTTTGGCACTCCACCCAATTATTTCAAACTTCATACTTTCGGGTACCTGTGTTATCCTTTGCTTCGACCATACTTCTCTCACAAACTTTCCCTCGCTCTTCTCCATGCGTGTTCTAATTAGGGTACTCCTCCACTCAAAATGCCTACTTCTGTCTAGACCTTTCTTCCTACCGTATGTACACCTGTCTTCATGTCAAATTCGTAGATGCATCCTTTTCTCGTCACTCACTGGTATCTCATTTCACTTTCGATCATCAACGTATTATCCTCTACACTCGAAAATTAATTGAAAGATTAAAACTTGAACCCCATATGTAACGTTGTAAGTCCCAAAAAAAATATACACGGGCCCCATGCCGCTGGTCAAGTAATCCACTAAATAAATATAATAGTATCAATTTTATAATTTCGCAAAATTAACAAAAAAATAATCAAAAGAAATCTAAGAACAACTCCACTACATCTTTTTTTTTCTTTTGACTTGTTGATAAAGTGGAATCAAACTCTTCTGTCTTGAATTTATCGCCACTTCTCTATTGTACTCAATCATAACTACCACTTGAAATAAGAATCATCATTGTTAACTCACACCAATCAGCATGATCAATGAAAGGGATTGTACATCAATGCATGTTGTTTTGTTTTCTCCAAATACTTTGAAGAAGACTTTGGTTTTGAAAATAATCAATGATGTATGAATCCGATTGAACTTGCAACTTAACGATAGAACACTAAACCACCAGGTCACCGGACGCATGAATAATATCTCAAAGCTGTAATTCCAATCTTGTTGTCTTCCTTTATTTATGTAAATCAATTAGCAAGGATTAGAATTTATTCTTACCTAAACAGTGAACATTAAACACGGTAAGAAGATTTTCATTTCACAAAATATATATATTCTTTGATATGTTAAAAGGTTGAATTAAGGCAAGTAAATATTTAAATCAATCTATCCTTAAATTTGGCTAACTAACTAATCAAAAAATATCTAGGATGAAAAGTATCCAATTATATACATACTGCAATAGGTTAACAAGAAACATGTTTAATGTTTTAAATCAAAAAACCCTAAAAACTGCAGTTTACATAATCTCTTGGATATCCTTACTGGCCACTGATAAAATTTGTTTCCTCTTTCAAGCTTTGCCAGTTTCTTTGACATTTAAAAATCAACAAATATATTAAGTAAGTCAATAAATAAAGGGAAAATTGTAGCAAAGGTCCCAAATCTTTCAGATTTTTGCGCACTTTACCCTAACCTTTGATTTGTGCAAGTGGAGGTCCGAAACCTTTCAAAAATATGCGCCGGATGTCCATTTGGATGGTTTCCATCCATTTGACCGTTAGTCAACCTAAAAAGTCAAAATTGACCAAATTCATTAAGGGCAAAATTGTAACTTTAAATATGAAGAAAAGGAAAAGAAAAGAAATAAAAAGGCCACCCCACCCTACCTGAGTTCTCTTATCTAGCCAACAAACTTAATTCTTCACCTCACACCACCACCCACGGCCACCACCCATCACCCACAGTTATCACCCACAGCCACCAACACACTGTCACACCTCCACTACCACCACCCATCACCCCCCTAAGTTGAAGCCCTCAACAAATCACAGAAAATGTTTTAAGCATTCAACAAGCTTCTGTCTTTTCCAAGATAGGTCGCATAGTTGTTGAAATTATGGAGACCCATGACACCGTTGCCGTGTTTTTTCAAGGCAAGGTTGACGTGGGTGTCAACGAAACTGGCGGACTCGGTGACGAGAATGGAAGGTTTGAAACATTAGAACGGAAGGCACAGATTTTTAACCAACAAGTTCAAAAAAATCAAATCTGAACATTTTGAGCTTAAATCCTTTATCACCCTCATTTTTAGCCACAGTCAAGAAGTTGTAATCTGGGTAACATGAATTCAAATTTAGGCTCTGAGAATGCAAATAGTCTCATTGTTAATCTGGGTCATGAAATGTTGCTCCGTCAATGCCACGATTTTCTCAAATTTAGCAGCCTCCTGTGGGTTATTTTCAACAACCTAATCTTATCCCTCTGAATCAACTTCAAGAGAAGCCATTATTGGTTCCCAAACAGAAGACAACTAGTGGCAATGTCGAGAAAATGGTGGCTCACCGCCATGGCCAGCAGCACCCACAACAGTAGATTGTATATGACCAGGTCTATAAGGCTGCTGAGTTGATTCTGGCTGGAATTTCTCAAACGGGCAAGGGATATTGGCACGGCTCAATCAGTCGGCGGCGGGTCGTTGTAAATGTGGTGGTAGAAAAAGGAGAAAGATGGGGTTGGGGCTGGGGATGATGAAGATGAAGATGGGGTGGGGGTGGGGGCATATTTTCCTTTTTATTTTTTAGTTTAATTGTTTTAATTGTTAATAATATTTGAAAAAATATTAATTCTGAAGTTACAATTTTGCCCTTAATGAATTTGGTCAATTTTGACTCTTTAGGTTAACTAACGGTCAAATGGATGGAAACCATCCAGATGGACCTTTGGTGCATATTTTTGAAAGGTTTGGACCTTCAACGGCACAAATCAAAGGTTAAGGTAAAGTGCGCAAAAATCTGAAAGGTTTGGGACCTTTGCTGCAATTATCCCATAAATAAATTTGTAAAAATATGTCATATATTTTTTCGACAATCTCCCCATTTGAATTAGCTTACTTCTAAAAAACCAATCTTGGATTTTTAATATCATGTTTATGAGTGTGTGTGTGTGTGTGTGTGTGTGTGTTACTGTTGATCAAAATTATGTACATGAACTACTCCCTCTTAACCAATTTTTACCATTACACACACAGCATACTACCCCTAACACAAATATACTTATACCTTATGAACAGAAGAGCATTAGTCACACACATTCACTCGTAGCAGTATGCAATGAATCTTAAGCTAGCAGTATAACACAAAGAAATTATCAAACTGCAAATTACAACTGAGATTCAATAATCTGCAAACTATTTGACTGTCAATACTTTCATGTTTTTCAACCATCATTCAAATTCAACAATCAACAATCAAAAATTCATATTCCCCATATTTTGAAATTAGAGGCACACTACAAAAATAGGGAGGTAATCAACCAACCAACAAGCATATCAAGTTATTACGGTATCCATATATGGATCTTGTTTGAGAACTATTAAGTTATTTCATGTTTGCACGTGATTTGTTTACATATTTTGTTAAAATATCTATTATGCCCTTGTAGTCTTATTCATCGGGTTTCAGATGAGCCATTTAATAGCTACATTTAGACTTTGAATGTTATCTTCATATTTATGCTAAACTCTCTTTTTGTGTTGTCTATTGAATGATTAGAATAGATATTGTGTAAAGTGATAATTTTGCACTAAACTAACATTTGTATCATTATCTATGTGTACTTTTTTTTCGCCCTACAGTTTCCATTAGAAAATGAAAAAGGAGTCATCACCGTTAAGTCACCTCCTCGACCCTTAATTCAATATTATTATTTAATAAATATAGTCATAGATTGATGAATAATATTGACAATTTTGAAAATTGATAGTTGGAATATTAAAGTATCTCTTCCCTAGTATTTAATCACATTAACTCCATTCAATAGTTTGGCAAAATCAGACTCAATTTTTGTTAATCATAACTTTGCTTTTACGTCTCATTCTCAATAGTTTGAATGTGCTTGAATGAGGACGTTGGAAGGTTACCAACCAAGTGAGGTTGTGCCTTAGCTGAAAGTGTGCATCTAAAATTAGTTTAAAGATAGTTTAAAAATAGGTGCTTTCAAGTAAAGCAAAATTAAGTTCATCTAAAATTAGTCGAGTGTGATAAAAATTTAAAGACATAGATTAAAACAATCGATCATTCAAAAATCACATAACTTCATTTAATATTATGGAAAACTCAAACTCAACTTTTATTAATCATAATCACTAACTATAAATATTTTCTTTATTTACAGTTCGATTTTTGTGGGGGCATTGAAATAGTGTTTCATGCACAAGATTTTATTAATTAATTTATTTTGAAAGAGCATTTACAAAAAATAAATATTTGGATCGGTTTATTCGTACCTCTTTACTAACCTCGTTTGACACAAATAGCACTGAATTTTTGAAATTTTCGAAAATAGTCCCCCCCCTCTTTTTTTAAATCAAGTCTCCGACATACAGATGAACTAAAAAATGCATATGTTCACAAGTATTGCATTATCAATAAAAAAATTTCCACGTACTCAAATAAAGTTCAAATGGAGTAAAGTGTACAAGTGACTCACGTGTGTCAAGTGCCAGTATTTTCTTGTGTACATGACTCCAAACCTTAAATTTATGAGAAACAACATGCGAACATCCCTGTTAAATAAGTAATTTCCCTTAGTAAAAGTCAAACTCATATAATTATTAGGACCTTAAAATGAAGCTCATTTTCACGTATATTTTTCTTTTCTCCCCCTGAGTGTGAACATATAATTGTTTTAAACAATTTTTATTTTTCTTTTTCATCATATCATTTTTCTCAAATATTACATCTTATGTGTAGACTTTTATCCATTAAGCGACTAAAATGACCCTTGTAACGAGTGTTGGGCCGATGACTCCAAGTCAGTTAACCATAGGGCATCAGATTATGAGAAACCCTCAGTCTTAATTACTCGAGTCAAATAAGCTTCAAATAATAGTGTCAGATGAAATCCTTTTTTTATGATAAGGGGACTATATGTGAGCTTAGATCATCTAAATGAAGGTCAATTCACGTTTAAGGTCACCTTATCAATAGATTACTGCTATCCCAAATCTCACATACGCAGTCCAGACCGACTCACAAGATCATAGTGTGTACTGTGCAGATGATACATAAAGAAATATATACTCAGTACTCCACATTAAACCTAACCAAGTAATGAAAACTACATTACAAATCAGATGAATTCATACTCGGTTACAAACAAAACATTTAAGAACATCATGACATGTTCAGTAGCACAAATTTTTTAAATAAAAAATATCAAAAACTTTAAAAGCAAAACAGAAATTAGAACTAAAAAAAAATATAAGAAGCATGCAAGAATGAATGGACTCAATGAACTACACATGCATACACCTAAGTACCTAATCAAAGAGGTACACAAACACCAATAGTCGTCCTAAGAGATGTCAACTAATTGGTTCTCTGTAGAGACGTGTTCAATGGTTACAATACGGGCCTCTACAAGTTCTCAAATAAAATGATGACGTATTAATATGTTTGGTTTGAGAGTGTTGAACGAGATTTTTGGAAATATTAATGGCACTAATGTTATCACAAAACACAATTATAATATCTTGTTCAACTCCATAATCACTCAACATCTATTTCATCCAAAGCAGTTGAGTACAGCAACTTCTTATAGCTATATATTCAGCATCTGTCGTGGAAAATGAGATAGAATTTTATTTTTTACTCATCCAATCTACAAGATTAGCACCAACATAAAAATAGCATCTGGAAGTACTTTTCGATCATCTGCATTTCTAACCCAATCGGCATCGGAATAGCCAGCAATGTCAAGATTAGAATCTCGCGAGTGCAGGATTCCATAATCTACTATTCCATTGACATATCTAATGATACGTCTCACAGCACTCAAGTGAGATTCATTAGGATTAGTCTGGAAGCAAGAACATACCCCAACACTAAATGCTATGTCAGGTCTACTTGTACTTAGATAAAGTAAACTACCTATCATACTTCTATAAAGTGTCTGATCAACACTTTTACCTATAGAATCATGACCTAACTTGACATTGGTGCACATGGAGGTTTTAGTATATTTCTTGCTGTCTAGTCCAAAACACTTGACAAAGTCTTTTGCATACTTCGATTGAGATATGAACAACCCATCATCAGTTTGTTTTACTTGAAAACCAAGAAAGTAATTTAATTATCCAATTATACTCATCTCAAATTCTTGCTTCATGCATTCAGCAAATTCATGAGGAAGAGAATCAATATGAGAACCAAAGATGATGTCATCAATATAAATTTGAGCTATGGTGATGGTTTCCTTAATGTGTCTAATGAATAAGGTTCTATCTGCACCACCTCTTGAAAAACTATGTTCCACAAGATATGCAGTTAGTCTTTCATACCAGGCTCTAGGAGCTTGTTTAAGACTATATAAAATTTTATTCAATTTATTGACATAATACAGACACTTAGGATCAACAATCATTTTGGTTGTTCAACGTAAGCTTCCGCTTGAAGTATCCATTCAAGAAGATACTCTGACGTCTATTTGAAATTAATTTGAGTAAAGTGCAAACAACAGCCAGAAGAATTCTAATGAATTCAAGTCGAGCTACCAGGGCATATGTCTCATCAATGTCAACTCCTTCAATCTGAGTATATCCGTGAGCAACTAACCTAACCTTGTTCCTAGTTGTGGTACCTTGATCATTAGTTTTATTCTTAAATATCCACTTAATACCTATAACATTACAATCATCAGGCTTAGGGACTAAATACCAGACGTTGTTTCTGACAAACTGATTTAGCTACTCATGTATCGCATTTACCCAACATTCGTCACTAAGGGCATATTCGAATTTCTTAGGCTCAATCTGAGACACATAGCTGGCAAATGTTAGGTTGTTTAAAACCCTCTTACGAAATCTCATCCTTTTATCTAAATCCCCAATAATATTTACCTTGGGATGATTAGACTTTACTTTAGACGAAAGTTCTTTAGGAGATATAGTTTTATAATCAGATGAGAACTCCTTATTGGTTGAGATACATTTAGAAACGTGTGAGGGATTAGAAATTGAAGTTTCTTTACGTTCAATTATCGTGACAGGATCTACACTCGAGTGATACAACTCTTCCCAATCTCCTTGAATCTCTCCCTCACTACAAGCATCAACTATTACGACATTGATAGACTCCATCACAACTCGTGTACGAGAATTGTATACTTGATAGGCTCGACTATTTCTATAGTATCCTAGAAAAATTCTCTCATCACTCTTAGAGTCAAACTTGCCCAAATTCTCTCTATCTCTTAGAATATAGTACTTGCTTCCAAACACACGAAAGTACTTGACAGTAGGCATTTTACCCTTCCCGATCTCATACAATGTCTTATCAGTTTTAGGTAAAGGTAAACCTTGTTCACTATGTGACACGCAGTGTTGATGACTTCACCCCAGAAATGCATAGCTAGTCCCTTACCATGAAGCATGACTTTAGCCATTTCTTAAAGCACATGATTTTTCCTCTCAACTACTCCATTTTGTTGTAGAGTGATCGACAAGAAGAGCTCATGTTGGATTCCCTCCTCTAGGCAGAAGTTCTCAATATTAGAGTTTTCAAACTCTTTCTCATGATCACTACGAATTCTAGTTATGGTGAAATCTTTCTCATTTGGTGAAATCTTTCTCATTTCTAAATCTTTTGCACAATGATATGACAAGACTAAAAACCTCAGATTTTTCTCTCAACGGCTCAATCTATGTATATCGAGAGCAATCATCTACCACAACAAAAAATATAGCGTTTACCACCAAGACTCTCGGTCTTAGATGGTTCCATTAAGTCCATATGAAGTAATTCTAGCGGCTTGTTTGTTAAGATTTAGAAGTTTGTTTATGATTTACTCTTAAATCTTTACCTTGTTGACATATCCACATAGAGTGTTTTCAATTTTTTCAAGCTTAGGTAAACCATTAATAAGTTCATTCTTAGATAGCTTAGACAAACTCTTATTGTTCATATGACCAAGGCGTTGATACCACAGTTCAGTCATATCAATCTTGGCACTGCTACACACATAGTTGGAATTAGGAAGAACTCCATGACAATTGTTAGAAGTTTTTACACATTCGAGGACAACGTTACCAGTAGAATCATACACAGTACACCTTTTCTAGATAAAACTAACCCTGAAATTAGTGTCACATATTTGACTAATGTTTAACAAATTGGACTTTAAACCTTTCACATAAAGCACATGTGAGATAACAGTTAATTCAGATTTATTAACGGTACATTTACCTAGGATAAATGCAATAGCCTCGTCTCCAAAAGTAACCAAATCACCATTCTAATCATCAAGAGTAGAGAACAAGGCTTTATTATAACACATATGTTTAGAACACACGCTATTAAGATACCACATAGAGTGATTTTGAAATTTAAGTGCAACATGGGCAACATAGCAATTCAATTGTTCATTAGACCCAGGAAGATCATTTTTATTAATCTAAACCTTTTTAGAAGTAGATGTAATCCTATTCAGTTGAGTCATCATCTCAGTTAAATGACTCACCTGATTGGCGAGGAAGTTAACTTTGCTTGAGATATCTTGACTTCTACTTCTAATAGCAAGTTTATGACACCTAGGTCTTGTGTGTCCCAATGCACCACAATTGTGATAGGTGGGAATAAACTTAAGTTCAAACTTATGCAGCGATGGTTGTTGATTTATAGGACGTGATTTTACGTTGTCTAGTAGGCCTCGATCCTAAAACATTCTTGCCATTGGGTTGAGGATTAGCAGTATTTCTAACTTTGTTGGTGGCTAGGACAAACGTGGTTTTGGATGTACTAGTAGTAGTATTACTCTTTTGAACGTATCCTAGACCGTGCCTATTTTCAGTAGGCTTGTTCATCCCTAACAGTTTATTGAGTTTCTGAGTACCACTCATGAAGGAATGAAGTCGAGTATTAGATTTTTCTAAGTCACTTGTTAAGGATTTAATTTTAGCTTCTAAGTTCTCATTAACAAGTTTCAACTCACTTAGATTTTTGGTAGAATCTTGAAGGTCAATTATGAGTTTCTCTCTCTCTCTCTCTCTCTCACTCTCTCTCTCTCTTTTGAAGTTCATTAACCCTTTTTAGTATGCCTTTATTAACCTTCTTGACTTTAAGACTCTCATCAAACAGCTGTCAATAAGAGTCATGAATATCGGTCTCATCCTCAAAGTCTTCCTCAGAATTCTCACTATGTTCATCATTCTCCACCTTTTCACTTTTCTTATCAAATTCAATCTCAGCTTTAGACGTGAAAGCCATAAAGTTTTGTTCATCCTCACCGTTAGAAGTATCACTCTGAATACTCAAATCTGATTCATCATCAGTCAGAGTCACTGCTAATGCCTAGCACTTTCCTTTATTCAATTTTTTCTTAAAATTAGGACATTCATTCCTATAGTAACCAAAACATTAATACTCATGTCATCTAACTGACTGGATTTTCTTACTAGAAGTTCTAAGATTATTCTTATCACGTTTATCTTTCAGGAATCTACTAGGGACACCATTTTTCCTTTTTTAAGGTTTTCTCCTATTCGTCATTGCTTTCTGAAATTTCTTAATAAAATAAGCTATTTCGTTGTCCCTAAGGGTCTCAGGATTAGTAAACTCACTCTCTTCTTCCCTAATAGTGTTCATGGCTATGGATTTAACCTTCTTCGATTAAGATATGGTGAGTTGATAAGTTTTGAAGGATCTTACGAGTTCATCTATCTTAATAGTATATAAGTCCTAGCTTTCTTCAATCGCTATAATTTTAGGTCTAAACCTTTTAGGTACGGATCTAAGGACTTTTCAAACTATCTTAAACTCAGGGATCTTCTCACCTAGGTCAAAGCTGGAGCTTACTATGTCATTAAGTTTCACATAGAATTCATCGAACGATTCATCGTCCTTTGTTCTAATTTCTTCAAACCTAGGGGTTAACATCTGTAGTTTAGAGTTCTTAAGGGTTTTGGTTCCCTTATATATGGTCTCTAAAATATCCCAAAGTTCTTTCATAGTTTCACACATCGACACCATCCTAAACCTCTCTGCAGACATAGCCATAAAGAAGATATGAAACCTTTTACTATTCCAGTTGCATTCAGCTAATTCATCTTTGGTCCAAAGAAAAATATCAACAGGTGTAACAACACCTAGAACAGTAGATGAAAGTATAACCAACCATTTTGTACAGTAATCCAAATAAGTTTATCTAAAACTTTAAAGAACGTTCTCATTCAAACCTTCTAGTATGCATAGTTGCTTCAATAAAAAAGGAGGCACGGATAGTGACTAACTCATCTAGATTTGCTATGGGTCAGGAATCGAAATGTGGCTTTGATACCAATTGAAATTATAAAGTTCGACCCAAATTACACCTAGAGGGGGTGAATAGGTGATTATGCGGAATTAAAAAATTGATAATTAAATAGCAACAAGTCACTTTTAATTATCTCTAGATGGTTAATCAATCAATCCAATTTTCCTATGTTGAACTGTCTCAATTATATGAAAATAGTAAATAATGCATAGAATGATCACAGAGAAACCCCAATTGGATAAAAACGTTGGGCATTTTGTTAGTCAAAATCCACTATGAACGAATTTAAACTTAGAGTCTTTCAGACACGTCTACCACTAGTACTTTTTCACCTCCTGATTGTAATTTCCACAGTCCTCCTAGATTACGTGCTCCTACACCAACTCTCGGCTGCAATTTTCAAAGCTCTCCTGAAATGCGTGCTCTCGCACCACCTCTTGGTTTTATGAATTCATCTATCTTCTGTGAATTAATATAGAACTTCATGTTCTCCAACAATTAGAACTCCAGTCACCTTTCATTGATCTTTAAAACTCTGACAGATGGTTTTGGAAGTAAAGGTTTTGGTGTTTGGTTTAAGTGAATTGATCTTTTCACAGCCAAGAACAAATAAAACTAAGAAGGTTGAAAGCTATGGATGAATTTGATGAAGAAGATATAGAACAATATGAGTTCTCTCAATGTTCAACATTAGAAAAATTTGTTTAGAGGTGTACTGCTATTTATACTGTGGTTTAGGGTTGAATGGGTCCGAACAAAAAGCCTTAAAAACATAAATTAAACTTTTCGGATGACCATGTCGCTCGAGCGAGGGATCAGCAACAGATTGTCGCTCATGTAAGAACAATGTGGCAGACGAGCGACGAAATTTCTGTTTATGCCTCTCAAGCGAAGACATAACAATAAGCTAGTGAAATTGCGGTGCCATTTATCTCATCTTTTCATACTCGAACCTAGAACTTATACAACTCAACTTATACAAATTGTAACTTACTCCTTGACTTTTATAACATATTAATTTCATTTTTTTTTTTGTTTTTTTTGTTCACAGACTTGCGATTTACAATAAAACCTAATAGTTTAGCCTAAAGTTCATTCTCCCCTAGTCAAGTAAAAAATTTCTCACATGTTACACATGTTCCCCTAAGGTATCACTGTAAATTACGATGTCATCCAAGAACACAATACCGAGTCATGCAAATATCAATGTGGTGCTTGATTCAACATCTTGCAGAACGTTGTAGGAGAAATTGTCAAGCAATGGGCATTACCTTGAATTTGAATGCCATATTTGGTTACCGCTGTAGTCTTCACTTCACCCCCTTCTTTAATTCGAACTTATCAGTATTTGTACCTTAGATAAATCATTGTGTAATACTTCTCCATGCTCAAATGGTCAAAGCAATCTACGAGTCAGATAGAACTAAACTTTATTATAATTTTGTTCAAAACTTGATAATTACAAAAAGTGATAGAACTTCGCCATTTCATTGATAATTTTAATTTTCATTATTTATCCCAATTGTTTCCTAAAGTTAATGTTGAGACATGCGGTAAGGGACCCTAGCATGAGGTTTGGCACTTAGAATAAGCTCAAGTTCATGATTGATTGGGCTCCTCAATGGTAATTCATCTGATATAACATCCTCAAACTCTTAGAGATGCCTTCTAATCGATTTAAGGATAGGACCATTCACCTTTTCAATCTTCTATAATCAAAGAGAGCACAAAAATGTGGGTTAATTCTGCTTGACGCCTTTATTAAATTTCATGGATAAGATGTTTTCTCACCCATCTTCTCGATTAGTATAGGAATGACACATGGCTTATTTCTCATAATCATTAACTAATCATAATACAACAACATCAATTTCTTTGTATCTAGAAGGAACTCCAATCCAAAAGTTAGTTTGAAGTCATCTATCTGAACTATCGATAACGTTTCTTTAAAAGGACCAGTCAGGATGAGCACAGATTTGGCTACTTTATCAATCGATTGATTAAGCTGAGTTGTTTATCTTTACTTTCCGACAACCTTTTTCCAGAACAAGATCAAGGAGCTCAACTTTGGTACTTGCAAGATAGTTATGAGTAGCACCAATCTCTACCATTGTCATGCTTGGCTTTCCATTGATCTTGACATGGATTTACATTAATCCTATAGCCCTGCAAATACAGGGTTTCGATTCCTCATTTGCCTTCTTTGGGGATTGCTCGTTTTAGTTACCTATTGCAATAATGTTCATCATTGATGTGAGAATGAACCAACGACATCTTCATCCTCCTTAGAATTGGCCTTGCATTGACTGCTAACCTACGAGGCATTTAACTTCAACCCAACACTCACATGCCAATTGGCTCAACACATTTGCAAACTATCTCTATAAGCAATCATTGCATAAGAAGTACATATCCTTTTTAGAAGTAGTATCTGATTTTCTCTCCAATACCTTTACTTATTCTATTTAATTTGATGGCCGCCCTAATGGTATCTCTGATTGCTTTCCTTATGGTGGGAATAACGTTCTCCCCAATTTGAGCTTAAGCTAAGCTTGAAGGATCTATTTTCTCCCCCATTGAGTTTGGCTATTCCTATCTGGATTTAGATTGATAGCACATCAAGCATTTGATGACTCCCACGATTGTGCTTAAGTCAACACCTTCTATCTTTTAAGTTTCCTTCTTGCCCACGTTTCGACCTTTCTATGAATTTGAAAAGCTTGTCCTTTTTTGGGAAGCATTGATATGATCACCACCTTGAGAAGACCCCAAGTATTTATTTGAACCTGTTGGTCTAAAAATCAGCATATTTTGTCATCCACCATAATTTTACATCTCCACCCAAATTCATGGTAAATGTCAGCACATTTCTTCCCTCACCTTCAATGATAACCACAAGAAAGTATTATTCCATGTCATGCAGGAAGTTATCAACTTCCTTTACATTGCACATCTCGCTTTAGTTACGTGGTTCCAAAATTTTGAGCCTGATTGCATACTATTGTACACAAGCTTGTCCATTGCCAACCACGTATTGAATTATTCATAATTAAAGTCTCAACATTTTCATTTTTCAATGTAATCAAGATTATTGCAATAACAATAGTAATCGCTGCACAAGACGTTTGACTTTCGTCCAGTTAGAGGTGTAATTTGCAAATCTTTTCTTTTGCCATCTCAACCTTCTGGTTAATGCTCTCGATGGCATAACATAACATGACAGTTTGCCCATCAAGTGCATCCATGAGCTGTTTAGTACTCTATTTGTGATCAACTACCTCAATGGTGTGTGATGTACTCAAATCCATCGATTTCTATATCGAAGGTCATGAGCCGTACCTCTAATACCAAATATCACTGGGTGTCTTTCTTTCTAGTGTATAAAGGAGCACCGTACACTAGTAATCTACTCCGCTAGACTATCTTCTACATGTTCTCAGTCAATTCGGGATGAAAGATAATTTGAAGACAATTTAAAAAAAAAAAAAAAGCTTTACAATAGAAGATTTTTAATGCATTGGAGATATCTTGTTTATTGATTAACGAAAACAATAAATTAGAATTGTTGGTGCATGGGACGAATGTCAATGAACTTGACAAGGCTTTGAATACCAATTATCCCCTATAATAGCTAAGTAAGAAAAATCTAAGTGACAACAGTAAGACGTTTGAAAGCTAAGCATTTATAATTAACATTTACAAATATTAGGGTAACTTTACAACATAAATAAATTATTATAACTGAAAGAAAATTATAACTTAAACTAATATTTACAAAGTGCATTCTAAGTTGAGCAAAATGTGGTTACGAGAGAGTCAAGGGGCTAATTATAGTGGCGGTCCTTGACACCTATCTGGTAGCCCCACATTATAGAAGCTCCAATTTAAGACACATTGATCTAAAAACGTGAATTAGTTCCAAAATCAAAATGTGGTTGGACAATATTTTGAATAATTTGTAAAGCCTACCCATAAATTAGAACTCTAATAGTAGTAGAGTTTAGCATGTCATTAACTAATTTATAAGGTTAGAAGATATTTCGGCCCCGATTATGAAGTTTAAACTTGACTAAGGTTGAAATTTCAAACCTTGATTATCATCATAGGTACCAACAACATAAGTTCCCATTCTGGTATGGTATCTCTCGCACTCAGACAACATATATACTTTTGTATTTTCTGAATTTAACTGTACAAAAAATGGAATTGGTTTTGATTTAGTAGATCACGTTTTTTTTTTTTTTAAAAAAATCTTTAAACTAATAGAGTTTGGATGAATTTTGAAAGAAAAAAAAAAAAAAAGAAGTGAAAATCGACTGAAAAAGTGCAATAAATGAAGAATTACAAATTTTGGGGACTAACTTGTAAATCTTCAAAGTTGATTTGGACAAAGGAACGATTATTGAAGAATATATGGATTAAATAGGATGAAGCTACAAGATGAAAGACTAAAATTGCATAAGAAAAGTTTGCAAGTTGAATGAAGGATGAAATCTGAGGACTAAATTGCACAAAATAGAAGATGTTTATATTTGATATCACATTTCTGAAATTAAGCTGTGATCGCATATCTTATTCGGGGAACAGAATTCTGCTTCCCTTTTCTTGTGAAACTTTTTTGGCAACTAATTGTAACACGGATTTTGACCTAGATTCTTGTTCTATAAGTACAAACCTTCAGCAAACAAGTAGAGAGGCTATCATACCATACAATACACAATTTCTTGCAATCAAGAGAGTCAAAAAGTCATTCGTTAGAGGAAAATTAAGAGGAAATCATATCAAATCCATTCTTGAAGATTGTTTACATGATTTCTTTTAACTTTGTGATCTTAGGACAAAGTTTCAGTCGTTAAAATATAGATGAACCCTATTTTGACATTATTTTAAATGATTTCTTGTAACTTCGTGGTGCTAGGATAAAGTTTTAGTCGCTAAGATACATTGAAGAACCCTATTTTTATATTATTTTAAATGATTTCTTGTAACTTTGTGATGTTAGGATAATGTTTTAGTCGCTAAGATATATAGATGAACCCTTAATTATAATGTTATAATATTATGTTTGTTTATCTTGGATGATTGATAGATAAGCTATTTCTTTTAAATTTATTAGCTACTAATTGAATTGTTGTGTGATCTTTATTGTATTTGAGAGAATTAATAAGAAATATCGCACGTTATTAGAATTGTTGTAAAGTCCAATAGGGGATAGAGATATATCTATATGCCTTGTATGATTTAAATATGTGTTTTTGTGATGTTAATGCATTCTTTTATATTCATATCTTTCATAGAGATATAAAAATGTCACATGTTAGGATATGTGTAATTATACTAGAGAAAGGTCGTTAGACAAAATAAGAACATCAATTGTTGACAGTAGAATTACGATCAACAAATTCCTCTCACTTAGTCGGGGAATTCCTATTTCTAAACTCGTTTTAATGCTTAAACTGGAGTAAGAGGTGAAATAGTTATTTGAGAGGGAGAAATTTGAATTTTCATACACTCCTTCTCAGGCGGGAGTATTTACAATTTCCTTGAGGCTTCAGGATGGTGGCCACCATTTAGTGGTGGCTGATAACTAATTCTGTTATGTTTTCACGTGTTAATCAATGGTTTAGAAGTCATGCTTTTTGGATTTATTCATGTTTGTTAAGAACTGGTTTACGTTGCCATCAAGAGAAATGGTTCACTAATAAGTTTGTTTTTGCATACTTATTTAATATCAAATAAGCTAAACTATTGATTAAAAGAGCGAACACACACAATTATGTAACTATTGTTTTTGTAGGTAAAAATCATTCAAGGGAATAAAACAAAGCAAAAGGAAGTGAAAGAGGACCGAAATTATACAAAAATGTGAAGTTGAGGACCAAGGTGCAAAAGCACCAAAAGTTGAGGGATGGTGGATGCAATTTAAGAAGAGCGTGATTGAAATGAAAGTCAACATTCGTGGACCAAATTGTACAAGATCAAAGTTGAAGGGCCAAGAATGCAAAATTGTTGGACTTAGGCTTCAAATTTGAAGGAAGGCAAAGCCACTCTTGCGCATGCGCACGACACCATCCAAAACCAGCAGAATCCACTTCACTTTGCCTGCACGCGATTGCCTGCGAAAGCAAGTCAATTTCGGGGACCATTCTGTAGTTTTTTCTGTTATTTTGAGGGCTATTTTTGCAATTATGTGGGGACATTTTCTTAGGATTTTAAGGCTAAGTTCAACGCCTTTTCCTCATTCTTCATTTGTTTAAATTTCATTTTCACTTTTTCTTCTTTTGAATTTCTTGACATTTTGGGAAGGGGGGAATTAGAGCAAGTACAAGGAGAATCAATCAAGAAGGTGGAGAAAATTTGGGAAACTCAAGATTCATCAATAGCAATCTTTAAGAATTCAACCAAATAAGGGTTTTATCTATAATCTTGTTATTTCTTCATTATTTTCTTCTATTGGTGATATATTGTATGAATATTCTCTTTTGTTATCAAATATATAAAATGTGATAAATTATTTGTGTTGAGATTTATGGCGGTAGCTTAACTTAGCTTTGATTAATTTAATATGTGCTCTTTGATATTAAAATACTTATTTTCATGTTGTGTATTTACTATTGATTGTTAAGATATTCATTTATTTGGCCAATAAATATTTGTGTTAAATGATTTGTACATCATTCGAGAGAAGATTGTAATTTTAGACTACGGAGTAAATACTTTAGATTGTGTAGGAAATAGACATATACTCCTAACTCTAAGTAGTCCATTGAGCTATTTTTCACAAAAAAAAAAATAAAAAAATAAAAAAAATTAATGCAATTATTTGGTTTTAATCAACATAAAGATACAATAGATTAAACCAATCAATTATGATTAATTTCACTCGAAAATGAGTAATTAGCTAAAATTGGAAAATCGAATCTAATATCGTAAATGAATAATTTGTTAATTTGCTTGTAGATAATTAATTAGGTGACGGTTAACTAAAATCATGAATCTCAACCACATTTTCTTCCGAAATTCCCAACTTTTTATGTTTTCTTATTTTGTAGATTTTTATTCATTTTTCATATTTTCAAAATCAAAATCTTAAATGTGTTTGTTTTTATTATTAGATTTAATTTGACTAAAGTAATATGATCGAAAATAAACATTCCTCGAGGGATCGATAACTCTGACTCATAAGTCTACTTTATTACTTGAACGTGACCCCGTGCACCTGCGGTATTTTTGAAATTTGTCAAGTGATACATTATATAGGGCAATGCTTGTATTTGTGAACCGATACCTCAAGGTCGAAACTTTTTTGGTTTAAATAATATTTGAAATGTCGAAAACAAGTATTGGACAATTTCGATGATAGTTACATACTCGCGGAAGATTATGTACTCGACGATTCGGGCGAGGGTATAAATTTTTTTGGAGATGGTCCTCCATTTTTTGAACAAGAAGGCAATTTTAAAGTATTACCATGAACTTGTTTAGTTGGATGAAGATGATATGCTTGTGGGAGATTATAGATATTGGGATGGATTTCAAGAGTTGGGGTATAATCCACTCGACGGAGTTAATAGGAAAGACTTTCCATTGCCCGTAGAGTTTGATAAAGGACCTGTCATTCAATTCGATGAAATATCAACCATTGAAGAAGAGTTTAAAGAGAATGAAAAATTAATCATAATAGAGCTAAAAGAAGATGTGCCAATCAATGAGGAGAAAATCAACTTACATTCTTCTGACTTAGTCGTCAAGTAATTGATTTTGTGATTAAACCCGATGAGGAGGTAGAAATTTTCGTAGTTGGATTTGAAGTGGATGGAATAGGCAAGTCATATTATATGAAAAGAGACAATGTCGAGTTTTGGAGATCAAATGGAAAGTGGAACAAAGCTAATCGAAGAAAAATGGACAAGACATCCAAAGCCTTCTTTAGATGCTCATGATTCTATTGTCAAAATTGAGCTAAAGACTATTAAAACGTGCTTGTTAGGAGGCAACCCAATTTTCTAACCTCTTATATTTTTATATTTTTGGTTTTTTTTTTAATTAGATATAATTTTTTGTAGTTATATAGCTTTTTGAAGTCCTATGTTTATCATGATTCTCAACAAGTTGAGGTTTATTTTGACTATGTTGGTCACACTTATCAACTTTGATTTTTAACCCGTTTGATTTACTCTTTTCTTATGATTTTGTAGGACACCATAAGTTATTCCATGAGATGCTTGTTGAAAGAAATGATTTGAAATTAAGTCGAGGCTTGGTCACAAGTTCGGGGTGAATTAAAATGAGCTGTTCAAGAGCATCACAAGTCCAATTTGAGCATTGGTACCCCTTCACCAAATATCCAATTTGGGAAGTTTCGTTATCCCCTCTTATCTTTTATCTCGTTCTTTTCCACATTGATAACAATGTGCGATTTAAGTTCGAGGGTGATTGTGCTTAAATTGTTGAGATTGTGTTGACATGTTAGATAGCCTTGCCGGCTTAGGATGGTTTGATGTTTAAAATTATTATTGATTCATGAAATATGACCAAATATGATATTTGCTGTCCATGTTAGATTTCAAGTTACTTTGAGCACAATAGTCGTTATTAGAAGTGGATATCTTTAATTGATGGATAAAGTTTTGAATTGGTAGAACTAGATTGTGAGTTGTTTGAAAATTTATATCGACCTACATTCTTTATCACTTAACCACATTGCAAGATAAGTTTGGGGGTGGTTGACCCGATAAAAAATATTATATAGAAGTGTGTTGATTTCATTCATGTGAAAATATTTGTGGGAGTGTCTTTTGCTAAATATAAGCTAGGTGCTAAGGATCTAAGCCCCATGTAGTTTTGTTGTGTTTAAAAAAGAACATTGCACTTGTTGAATTCTAGTCTCACTTCGTAACCTTTTTTACTTAAGTTATTAAGTCCATAAGATATTTCGAAACCCGGAGATGAGCAAGGATGCTGAACTTTTTGCTACAAGGGAGGTTTCCTTAGTGGCTGATGTTAAGAGGGTCTCCAAGAATATGGAATTAGCAAAGAAGAGCCATGCGGCTTATGTAACCAAGATTGAGCATGGAGTTTCATGCCTTAGAGAGGAAATCCAATTGATGTGGTCGAAGAAATATGCCACTTCCAAGGACCTTGATAACACGATGAATGAAATAGTGTGACTTCGCAATCAATGGGAAAGCAATGAGACAAAATTGGCGGTTGTAGAGTCTAGCCTTTTTTAGGCGAGTGTTCACGAGGTAAAACTCATTGATGAGGCTATGTAGAAGGGGATAACAAGGTTTTTGATATCATTAGGAATTTTTATTCCAAGTGAAACATGGACTTTTTGGAGGCTCGTGAAGAAGATGCCAAAGACACCTTATCTCCCGAGGCTCCCCCACTGGCCATTAGAGGCTCAAGATATTTCATTCGTTCCTATCGACCCTTCCCATCCTACGGCATCCATGCTATTAGTTCAAGCTGTGTCAAAGCTACTTTGAGCCTGCTTTCACTCTTCTTCCATCTTCCAAAATGATTGTACAATCGGAGAGCAATGTTCTAGTTAACCAAGATGATTCGGCTTTTGATAATCTTCAGACTTTGGTTAATTTGGAAAAATAACATTATTTGTCTCATCTTATTGTAGCAAAAAATTTTGTAGCTCTTTTGTATAAAATTGTCTATTTTGTTTAATTTACTTGAAATCGCATTATCTAACTTACTTGATGTTCAATTGTGCTTTGCATAAGCGTCTTCTTGTATATTATTATCACAATTCATATATGATATAAGATTTCACAATCACTTGTTGCAACAAAATATAGATCAAGGGATCACAATCATGATTTTTTGTCATAGCTTTTTGTTATACAAAAATTTCGCACATAGTTAGTGGTTTCTCATCATGATATCAAACATTTTTGGGTGGACTTAAACTCATTCTTTCATGGTTGATCATTTTTAGGAGATACAATTTAGCCCTCTTTTTTCTTTGGCGAAACGAACCTCTCTTTTAATTTTAAAATTTCATGGTGGGCGGAAGAAAACTTGCCTTTCGCCAAGACTTTGTTACAGTCAGAAAGAGACTTGCTTCTTGCCTTTTCCATGTTTATCGCTTTTTCTTGCTATTACAACCTTATTTTAGGTCTAGCCTTAGCTTGATTGTTTCGATATTTATGCTTCCCCTAGTACTTAAAAACTTATCTTTATTGGCATTTAGGTTTTTCAACTTACCATTCACAACATCATATGCTTGCTTTCCTAAATAAGGACTTTCAACCATGTTCATGTTTTCTATCATAAATGTGTTGATTTGGCTTTTTACTTAGCCCACTTGCTAGAGTGATCTATCCTTTTGGATCGATATATTTCCATTGAAGCCATGCAAATGTTCGGCCATAAACATCCTACAATGATTAACTTGCATTTGTTAAAGCATTTTCAAGGAGTATTTATGAGACTTATTATCCTCTCATAGATGGTTAGGGCCTTTGCGAGCTATCAATGTTTACATATAGTAGACATATACGATTCCCTATTTGTCATCATTATTTAAATGTAATCGGAAGCAATGCATTTTTTTAGTATTACCTTAACTCCGGAAGTTTCGTAATGCAGGCTTCCTAGCTACTTGGGGATATATTCTTCATGCGTTCTCGTTTCTCCACCTATATAAGGGTTCTCTTCTCTTATCGAGCATCAAGACTTTGGGACATTAATCATTGCCTACAATGCCTTTATATGCCTTTGTTTTTCTCTTTTATCTTGCATTTTGGTTGGATATACAGGCCTCCTATTTTTAGGTACTTCATGCATATTTCTTTCTTGACTTCGTTGCCTCGTCATCTTAAGCACCTTGAAGCATTCATTTATATCATGATCTCGGGTGTGATAGATACTATAAAACTTCGCCTTCTATTTTTCAGAGAACAGATATATTTTGTATAAAAATCTATAAGTGTGTTGTAGATAGTGCGTGCATCTTGCTCTTAGGTTCGTCAAAATGAAGGCATTGCACTTTTGGCCATCTCGATGCATATGCTGAGACTTTTCTTTTGAATTTTCCTATATAGCCATCCTCTCTTGGTTTTTAGGTATATCCTTTATCTGGATCTCATTCCGTATTAAGTCTACTAATTGGTTAAAGGAACATAAATTTCTTTTGTTAATATATCGCAAGAAGGATGTTTTTGTTAACAAGCTATTTCATAAGGCGTCCCTCACCTCTTCATCTAATATATCTTTGCCGACGTTTAGTTCAACTCTAAACTATGTAAAATAATTTCCGAGAGACTTTTCTTTTTCTTGTCTCACACCATTTAACCCTGGGGCTAGTATCTGTTCAATCCTATTTTTAACGAATGTTCTTATGATTGCTCATTTATCTGTTGTAGGCTGGTCTTCATATTCCTCATGCAAATGAACGTTATATGGACTGACCAGGTATTTCGTTTTTCGATCTTCATGATGATTTTGCTGGTCATACTTCTCGTTACGAGCATTTTTCTTGTCTGTGAGTATCTCTAGGATAGGGTTATTCATCCGCCACTCCTTCCTCTTCTTCTCCAGCGTAGTATTGTAAGTTTTTGATACTTGTGAATTGTTGTTGTTCCCAGAGAAGAAGCTGACAACAGGCTCTGTTCTCACCAACTTCACCTTGCCAACTCTCCTTAAAATTTTCAAGGTGTGCACGTAGAGACTCATTTTCAGCTGTTACAGTCTTGAAGTTTTCCGCCATTGCCTATCTAGTCTCTATCGTGGACGTCATTTTCTGTAAGCAACATTGCTAAACGGAGGAAATGCCGATGTATAACTTTGATGGTATTGTTCCCATCGTCATTTTGGTTCACATTACTGTCCTCTGAACCATCGCTATACTCTTCCACTCCCATTTTCAGCACTTTCTCTTCCACTTGGATTATAATTTGCAGATTTAAATGTTTCCTTAACTCAAATGGATAAATTCATGATTTTTTTGTTCAAGTTTCCTACAGAAGACGCCAATTTGTTGATAGTAGAATTATGGTCAACAAATTCCTCACACCTAGCCAAGATTTTCTCCTCCTAAACTCGCTTGTTTTTATACTTAAATTGGAGTAAGAGGTAAAATGACTATTTGGGAGGGAGATATTTGAAATGCTTTCCCTCCTTCTCTCATGCGGGAGTATCTATAGATTTCCTTGGAACTTAAGGTTATTCTAGAAAATGATAGGTGGCCACCATTTAGTGGTGGGCCGATAACTAATTCAACTAATTTGTTATGTATTCACGTGTTATTCGATAGTATAGAAGTCATGCTTTTTGAATTTACCAACGTGTATTAAAGTAATGTTTTTGCTGCCATCTAGGGGAATGATTCGCCTTGCCTCTTTTGCGAGCCTTCTTTAATTTAATTGCCTTCGCGCTTTTAGACTTTGTCCAGGGGGTTGAGTTCGCAGAATATACCTCTTTTTTTACATCAACATTAATCAACAAGCATAAACAAGTGTTGTCATGGTCTTGAGTTGTATTAAATCATATTCATAAAGGAGGGTTCAAAGTCTTAGTGCGTGTTTTTTTAATCAGTTTCAGAAACACTTTCTTTGTTGTTCATTAGATTAGTTTAGATAATTAGTAATAGAAAACAACAATCATACATTGGCTATTCAATTAGGGTTAGTTTTAGTTAGAACTAGATTAAACACATAGTTTTTGTGGGAACGATACTTTATTCTCTAATTTATTACTTGGCTACGATATTGTACACTTACGGGATTTCATCTATCATATATGTATCTTTATATATTCATGATTTATTATGACTCGCAACAGTCGGACTTGCAGTAATTGGTGTCAGTAAGCAGAGCACATAATCATAAATCCACATTAACTTTAATGAAGTGACACACTATGCTTCATTGACCATAAGTTGTTTCTAGCTTGATTGGTGTGCTGTGAGATGGTGCTTTAGCTCCCGAGGATAGGAAATTGAATTTTTCATGGAACGGGCTTGGATACAACAGTGTAACATTAAGAGCTGCTCTGTGCTGTGCCAAATGAGCAATCCTCAAAATGACCATAGCATCCATTTGGGCTCATATCCGTTGTAGCCTATGGTGTTGATGAGATCTGTTGATATTCTTTGATCCATTTTGTTGGTTAGTCCATGGTATAAATGGCTATCTCTACCTCTTTTGCTACAATTCAAGTTACCAACATCCACCTCCACAATCTTGATGTTCTCCTCAAGGCCTTTATAAAATCTTACATGCTCAACAATCAAGGTATTAAGATTCTAAATTTCATTTCAAAAGGTGATGTGATAAACACTCTCATCTCCAATTTCTTGTTAATTTCCATTTTTCTAAATTGAGATGCGTCTCACTGATACTGTCGTATGCATGTGTGAAACAAATATGTTTTATTCTTACTTGGATGCCGTGTGAAAATCTGCATCAATATGAGATTAAGAGAGACATTAAGGCACTCAAGTTCAATGATATTTACTTACTGTTCACACAAACGATAATTGTACAAGTATCCTTCAAAATTGGTCATAACAAGATGCAATCATCTGGTTAATTCGTTCTGAATGAAGAGTTACACTATCTCTGCATGTTTGCTTTAAACTTCCCGCTTTCTTTTGGGACAAAAATACTCATTCAACATGCCCATTAATTGAGCCTCACAAACTGAGAGTTCTATTTAATGGAAAAGAGACAACATGCTGGTTCAAAACTGCACCATTTAGACACTAGATTTTATGATATCACAGAGAAACATGCTATCATCAATTACTGTAGGATAAAACGAGAAGGAACATTATATGATAATACAGATTATATACCTGAATGAGATATTTGAGCAATTGATAATTTACTAACATTTTCAAGATGCTTTAATTATTTACATGCCACGGAACATCTACTACCAAGATGATAGCATTGAAATGCAGAATGTTTTTCAGAAGTACTGTTGCAATTTTTTCACATTATAAGGTGAAAATCGAACATTGAGAACAAGAATATAACAAACTTGCCCATGAATCCAATATGAGGAGATTAATAGGCTTTTTCATAAATTCTCTATACAACTTAACTATTTCCCATTATAAGGCGAAAATCAAACATATATAGCAAACATAACTACGTGAGATTAGGTAACTTTTTAGCATGATGAATGATTGAAGAAATTCGTGACAGGCTTCTTATGAGATTGAAAAAAGATGATGGGAAATCAACCACCAAAATGTTAAAACAAACCCAGAATTCTTACAGGATTGAATTCACATACATGTTTGCCAAAAGCTCATTCATGCATAGGATGATTTGTTTAAGGCAGTGGACTGCAATAGGCCAACATACGAGGAAGTTATGAGAACCTTTCGACCTGACTTCTTTGGGGCTGGACTAGCTACTAAATGCTATTCAACAAACACGGTAAGATGTTATTTGCATTAGTGGAACCAACACGGTATGATGTTCTTTGCATTTTCAGAGTCCTTGGAACATTCCAACCTTGTACAGAAATGCAGCACTTCTGTTGTTGTCTCTAAAAAGAATCAGCAGGCTGTCGCTCGGATGCTGCATAGTGGGATCACGCTTTAGGTCTCAAGGATACGTTATTAGCTATACAGGTTGGATAAAATAAATACTTATTGTACAAGGATGCTGCGTATTCAGACTGAGGATAAGAATATAAGATTCTTGATGGATCAACCTTGGATACAGTAGAGTACCATTTAGGGCTTCCTTCTCTGTGATGGGCCAAATGAGTAAATCCTAAAAAAGACCAGAACATGCACTTGGGCTCATATCCGTCATAGCAGGTGATGCTGGTGACTGGTGAGACCTGTTGTTGTTCATACTTCGGCTCTGGGTGATGCCTGGAATTCTTTCTCCCATTCCCTCAGTTAGCCCATGCATAAAGGATTATATTTACCTCTTATGAGCTACCCTTTGACTCGCCAACATCCACCTCCACAATCTGATGCACTCTTCAAGGCCTCTATCAAAATCGGACATACATAAAAATCAAGTGACCAACATTCAGAATTTTTTTCAGTGGGCACACTTCGAAAGGTGAAGTAAGAAACACACACTTATCTCAATTACTATGTCTGTGGGATCATGCCTATTACTATGTGAGTGGGATCATGCACCACTGTGTAAATTATGCTTCAGCCACTTCAATCCATGCCTCTTGGTCGAATATAGTCTGGGAAGATTGATGGAAGTCAATTCACGACAGTTTCCTACGAGATTAACAGAAGACGAAAGGGAAATCAACCAAGAAAATGGCGAAAGAGACCCCGAAGAATTCGTTGAGCAGGTATTCAATATGTCCCTATATAATTGTTGATTTCACATACCCGTTTTCCAAAATCTCATTATCCATGTGATGAGAACCTAGGTAGCAAAATGCTGAATACAATACATCCATGTATTTACTGCTCTTCCTCGTCATGTGGAAATTTAGAATAAATGTAAATGACTCAAGTTCGAACTTTTGACTTGTAACATTTTATACGTGTTCAGATTCATTGAAAGGAATGGTAGTACAAATTATATAATAGAATTTCACAGAAACTGTTCAATATTTGTCATAGTTGGACTACACTCTCTTCTGATTTGAAGTGTATTCTAGAGGAAGGGAAAATCATAGATCCAAATATGTCGAAATGCATTGAGGCTGTCCCAAACCGAAGCAATTTATTGACTGAAAATAGGGGGGCAGCAGTTATTCATGTGCCTTTCGTGCAAGTTTGACGAAATGGTGAATACAATCCATGTGTTTGCAGCTCTTCCTTGTTATGGACTGTGAGCTATATGAAAATGTAATGGTGACTCAAGTATCTGAATATAAATTTTGGGATCACAAGCTAAACACAAACATAGTATTTTTGTAGAAACGTAGATTAGTTACCCAAAACAAGATCGTAATTACTACAGAAATCTTGAAAATCTTCATCCACGCTCTTTAACATAAAAAAATGATTAATATTACATACAACGAAGAAGAACCGAAATTAGATGAATCATTAACTAAACCAAAATGTATGACATGATTTACAAAAATCAATGAAAATATCCAACGTTCTAACACACTTTGGTTAGTCCAGTCAAAATGTAGTTGAACTTGTTTAACAACCCCATTCTCTGTCCGTTGAAATAACTCTTTCTCAATTCCATAAAAGTTTGCATAGTGAGCAGACTATCAGAACCCGCCTGGTGACTTTTTCCGGCCATTCTTTCAATCTTCAAACTCGTCGCAACCTGCTCGAGGCCACCATACAGCCCACAAAACCCAATCATCTGCTTCATGTCATAGACTGTAATCCCAAAATGCACTCTGATCAACATCATAAAATCCGAAAGATTGTGAGGCAATTCTCTTTGAATCAAAATCTTGACCAAGAAACCGAAATCATACGTGCCATGGAAAGTCACCAGTGTCCTACTATTCCTATCTAACCATAAAGGATCAAGACGAAAGGATAGTCCAGATAGCATGAAAAGCCGTGCGAATTGACGTGAACGGATTCCCCTTTGCTTGTTCTTCAAGAAATCAATTCCTTGGCGCTTCAACAAATCAATTGATTGGGGGTTGTGGAGATCATTATCAACATCGAAATCCCGGAAATTAAATTCCCATATGTAGCAGAATTCGGTCCCAAGATTCGGGAGGTTTCCTTGCCCGTCCGATAAAGTAAGACCGAATTGAATGATTTTCAAAGCATCAACATTTTTTTTCATCATCAAATAACATTCTGAGGGAGAAAGTAAAGAGTAATGCTTATCTGAATGGTAAACCACCCCCGGAAACTCAATATCCATAGATACATAGGGATATCGGGCAAGAACGCTTTGAATAGTTCTGAATTCTTGTTCCAAATTCTCCTGCCAAACCTCTCGAATTCTTACTGGTTTTTCTGTTTTCTTGTGATTTTCTTGCCAGACCGTACGCACTCCAATCCGTGGTGCCACTGCTATGTGATTATTCAACCAAACATCTTGCATTCTAATCGGTATTGCCATTGTTCAGTGATCAGTCGATAAGAAAAAGTGTTATTTAGGGTTTATACAATTTGAAAGTGAGATGGAATAAGGAAAGTATATTCAGGTTTTGTAATCGGCCAAATGCAAAAGTGGGTTTATATAATTTGACACTTTGGTTTCAATAAGGAAGTTTTGTTATTACAGGTTTTTTAACGATTGGAGTGGGGATTGTGGGATGGAATAAGGAAAGTTTCCATATAATATAAATTCAGACAGTTCGCCAAGAAAATATTTAACGGCTTTATTTCTGTGATAATTGCATAAGATGTCCCTAATCTATATTTTCTCTGCTATAAGATCCTCAACCTTTATTTTAGTACCTATACTATTGGGCCTTCACTTTTATATTAAGTCACTATTTGGTTTAGCTAAAATAAGTTAATAAAAATTTAAGTTAAAAAGTTAATAATTGATTTTAAACATACATTTTATAGAATCCATAATTTTTGTCAACTCTTCAATTATATTTTATCAACTTTTATCAAAATGTACTAAAAAATATAATCATAAATTTATAAATAATAGCGACAATTTTGAAAATTGATTGTTGGAATATTAAAGTATCTCTTCTCTAGTAAATAATCAAACTAACTCCATTCAATAGTTTGACAAAATTAGACTCAATTTTTTATTTATGGGGTATTAGCACAAAATGTTCATATGTATGAAGTTTATTGTACAAAATGTCTCAACGTTGCATTTCACCGCTATTTACACATTTCATTGCAAAAATTATCATTTTTATCTAATTTTTTAAAAAAAATTGTGAAATGATAAATATATCCTCATATTTAAAGAAAAAAATAATAATTTTGCAAACATATCCTAAAATTTGTAAAAAAAAAAAA
>CAIGRB010085389.1:16352-29654 GCA_903798255.1 Fraxinus quadrangulata | reverse complement strand
TTTTTTTTTTTTTTTTGCATTTTCATCCCTATTTACACCTTTTATTGCGGCAATCATCATTTTCATCCAATTTCTAAATAAAAAAGTTATGAAATGACGAATATACCTTTCTATTTAAATTTTAAAAAATAAAACAAAAGAGAAATAAAGAACTAATTGCAACCTCCCAACATTTTAAAAAAGTGTAAATGGGTCTTAATTAAATTATATAAAAAAAAAAAAAGATCATCTTCCTCCTCGTCCCCCTTCCCCAACCCCCATCCTTATCCTCCAACATTTTAATGCACAGAAAATAGTACGTAATAATAACAAAGGTTCTTCAGCTTGCAGAATTCACATTTACATAAAAAAAAAGCAATGCAGAAATCAAGAAACACTGGATAAATTCTTGAAGATGATGAATATTCAATGAGTTAACAGGATGCAAATTTAGCATCCCTTATCATAATGCTTATACGACGTATAGCCTAATGTAAGAAATGGTACATCTCCCTAAGAAACAACAAAATTGCTTTTCCATTCACCCCCAACTTCCTCTGTAAACCTGTTGGATATTTTCAACATATATGGGGCCACACGTTGTTTATTAAAATGTATGGTGCTATTATTTAAAGGATATTAGTCAATTAAAGTGATCCGTTAAAGGTGTATTGTGACTAATGGGTATTAGATTTCAGGAGTATATACACAAAGCACTTAATAACTATATACACAAAGCACTTAATAACACTTCAAATCATCTTTCTTTGGATCTTCCATACATTCTTTATTCAAGAATAAAACCTTTCTTCAAGGGAGAAATTGACGAATTTTTCCAATAAACTTTTTCCATGGGATGTTCGTGGTTGTACTGTGATTTTCCACGGACGAAGTCAATTTGTTGACCTCAAAATTTGTATGGATGAAGTGTCCAAGAGTCCTCTCTCGTCCAAATAAGTCTTTGGTGGTCCTGCACATTTGGACAAACCATAAATCACACGTGGCCTTCTTCGGAGTGGAGGGAGGCGACCGTATGCACTCCGACGGTCAAGTCAGTCGGTGCATGAGTGAGGGGGTGTGTGACATGCTAAAGATATGAGCTACTAAGTATCAAGGAGTCAAATTCGAAAGGTATCAAGTAAATACAGAGAGGGGGACTATTTTACATTATCTTTGAATGTCATAATGTGTGAATTTTTATAGTAGAAAAAATATAATATTGACCGTAGTATGAAAGGATACATGGCATCATCTTGACGGCCAACAAGTCAAGTGATCCATCATAGGCTAGGCACATTTATGGGGTGATTAATGAGTTTGAAAAGGTGTCATCTTATGGCTTAGGTCTGACCTATGATATGTAGATTGATAATTTGACCTTAAAGTATCAATTGCTGTGAGTTTCACATAAAGGAGCCATTGGGAGAAATGTACGAAAGATCTCTTTGAAAGATGTGACATTGAAGATATTCCATGAGTATGGAGGCTAGAAGCCTTGGACGATCTCCCTACAACGTTCCAAGAGGATTTACCTTGGCCATAGAGAGTTGGCTTCATTATGACACCTCGGCAGAAGTAGTCCATCACCTCGGCTACCTAGGTACTTCGGCTCATCCAAGTAGGAGGTGACATGTAGTGTGGACCTTGTTAATTTTATTGTAACTATCAAGTGGGTGGCTATCTGGAACCTTTTCAGAAGAGGCCTAACAAATCCAATGAAATTTAAATAATTTAACGTCCCTTATGCTTAATTTAGTTCCATATGCATTAGTGTCTTTATTTATAAGTTACTATTTCTATGGCTAAAATAAGGCATTACCTAATCAGATGATAGAATGATCTTTCAGAACAAAATTAACAATGACACTTTATTCATAGAAGGCTGTTGTACGTACATGGCTACGTTACAGGGGCTACTAGCCCCCTGAGATAGGTGGGGGAAGAAATAAAAGAAAATGTGTACACTATCAAAGCATTAACTCTAAAAACAATTTAGTGTCAATGTACTTGTGACATGTTTCACATTTTCAATGACTATCAAAACTACTTGTCATAAAAGTTTTGATTAATAGATCGATCGACGAGAATGATGAGACAAACCACACGATTGCTAATGCCGAAGCCTGAAGTGGATGCAATATTTTGTCATGGACAAATGATACATTCTTTGTTTCCACGTGTTTTTACAGATGAGTGTGTATCCATGTTTTAATCACCTGCCCCAATAATCATTATATTAATTAATGTGTATCTCGTCTGACTATTCAACATGAGGGCACATGACTAATACATTTCACTTATAGAAGATGGTTTAATTTGTCAAACAAAATTGAAAACCCTATCTAGTTGAGTGAGAAAGTTCCATTTTGACCTAAACATGAAATAGCTAAATGCTAGCTCAATTCTAGTCCTTGTAAAATCTTCATTTATTATTGGAAAGCACATGATAGCTCTTTGACTGTATTAAATTACTATCAAATTGCTCATGGTTTTGTCTCACCCCTGTTTAGCTGTTATTGCATGCATTTGCATGTCATTATACATGGAATGATTGCTTGGAACCTCTTCTTAAGAATGATCAAGACATTCAAATGTGATATGACTCGTATGAAGTCTTGTTATTTGTTACAATAATTGATATACTGAGGAGTCAAACTTCTTAAGAATGATCAAGACATAGAATAATCATGCTAATTGACCAGGGTTAGGCCCCTGTGATAGGTGGGGAAGTTTTATATTAGTAAGAATAATGCTGCTTGAAATGGGTTAGGTGACAAGGTTTTTTTTTTTTTTTTTTTTTAATGATATATTAACACTTGTCACTTTATTTTTAACCCCAGTCAATCACCCTTTTTGTGTAGCAAAACTCGATTAGTAAAGGGGAAGCGTTCAATATAACCGATAAGGGCATTCATATCCTCTCGAGGTGTAGTTAAATGAATGAGGTTTTTTTAGTTTTTTACAGTGATTAGAACATCTTTTAAAAACTTTTTAAATATGAGATACTCTCTATTTTAAAGAGTCAAATTTTAAAATCATACTCCAAGAGATTATTTAAATTAACATTTTAATTGAGAGATTATATTTGACTCTTTAAATTTGGAAAGTCAAAACTCATTCTCTTTTAAATGTATTCAAAATGTTTCAATTTTCAATATAGAAAAATAATTACTCACTCTCTATAATTAAATGCATTTAATGTGTTTCAATTTTTAATGTAGGAAAATAATAAAATTATCTAAATAAAAGTTAGTTAAAATAAAAGATAAAAAATAATAAATATTTTTGGGAATATTAAAATTAAGTGTTAAAAGTGTTTGTTGGACTACTTCAAAATTTTAATTTTTAAAATTTATAGATATTCTCTAAATCATAGAATATGTTATTTAAAAATAGAAAGTTTTATTTTAGTAGGTACTCTTATTAAACAACATTCTGTATATTCCTTTATCGATTTCTTGGGAATGAAACATATCACAACCCACGGTATTGCAAATCTTTACAGTAACATCTTAAATTTTGTTTTATTTATTAAGACAGCTCGGAACTTGAAGAAAGTAAAACTCTGAATTCTATTTGACCATTTTTGGTAAGGAAACCTTTTTCTAATTTTATGGTTTGAACTTTAAAGAAGAGGCAAATGGTATTCAGACACAAACAGCTGTACATTGTATTGCAATTAATGTGTCTATTGCAAAATTGTACCTGTTCTGTAAAGAATTTAGGATCTATTACTAGCTGTCTCTCTTTCTCTCACACACACACACACACACTTAGGTGGGCCATTCTGAAAAAAGTCAAACCCTAACTTGATGGCTTGACTGATGGAAACAGAAAAAGGGATTTTGGTAAGGCCAGATATCTAATTTATGTACTATAATAAACAAGATAGTAACTTGAAGGGTGTTAGGGTGTTGCCATCTCACACGCCAACTTCCAACCAATACTCAAAAGATTTAAATCATTAAAAGCACATTTTAACTCAGCAATTCAACTTCTAATGAGGTGGTTAAAATTGTATCAAAGGCGGGTAAAAGAAAGAAACAAAGTACTTTTAACATTGTTTTTCCAACAAACACTCCACTTTACATTTTTAATAATAGCTTTCAAAATTATTTCCGAACCAAAGTTGTCTCCTACGGTCATTGAACTTTTTAATGCTGTCTGCTAACTTCACCTTGGATCATTCAAAAAATGACGATTATATTTGTCATGTCATCGAAATTGTTAATTTTCATACAATAGAAGGAGAATGATCGATGAAAAACAGCATTAAAGGTACAATGACTATTTAAATCTTATAAAGTTAATGGAAAAATATGTAGCAATTGAGATTTTTGACCCTACTAGAGTTAGACACAAGGCCTAAATCCAAGTATCGTAGTTAATCATTTATAAAAAATTGTTCACCTTTTAGACATTTAATAAAATATATAAATTTTACATGCATATGAAGTATGTTGAAGATCACAAAATTTAAATGAATACAAATATTCTCACGCAAACATCTTAAACTTTTAAATAAGATGATTCACGTGTAAAATGTACAAGAAAGTGAGTATATTGGAACCAAGTTGCCCTCCATTTTTAGATTCAAAAGTTAAAATTATTCCCCAGAAAACGGCTATTAATACTCTCCCACCATTCTTTCTCCAAGCACAAAAACTATATATGTTTATATATAGAGTACAAAAATGCCAAAAAGTAACATGCATATCAAATTATTCCAAGCTTCCAAGATTCAGAAGAGAAATTAATAAGATATATATAAGAAGGTTCCAGAAATAAAGGGTCAAGCAGGTTCATGTGACTAAATCCTTAAGGAGCATACAATTCTCTCTCTCCCTCTCTCTCTCTGAGTAGGGTTCACAGAATTTAAGGCATTGCTGGCAATATAATCTTCTGTTATAGATTTGATGCAATGACAGTTTCAGTCGGAGGAGAAAGAACAAGAAGTCGAAGAAGATTGCAGTTTGCGCCACGAGTTTCTGTTATCTTTCTTTGCTTCTTCTTCTTAATCTTTTGTCAACTTTGTTTATCTTCAGCTGAGATGAACACTAACGGTAGTTCGAGAGGTAGAGAAACCAGGTTTTTCAATGCAGCTTCAAGCCCACTCCAATTTGAAGAAGATGAGAGATTAGTACACACCGGCCCCAATCCCCTTCATAATTAAGTAAAAAAGCTTTGCTACAATTGATTCTAATGGCTAGTTTTAGAATTCAACTAGAAAAGTTTAGTTATTTCTGTTACAATCCCTTAGTTTCTTCTTTTTCTTCCTTGTTTTTTTTTTTTTTTTTCGTTAGAATTAATGGTAGCAAAGCTTTAGCTTTTCAGTCATTGTTTAATGAAGATACATGATGATGGTGTCAATGCTAACTACAAGAAATTTCGAGGACGAAAATTTGTCTAGAGAAGCCTTTAGACGACCCTTTCTTGGCGATTTTCTGACAGAGATTTTCATTTTTAGAAGTTAAATTTCTTGTAGTGGCTCTTGCTCCTCTACAGTGTTTCTCTTGCTGTGCCATCTGATAACATTGTAGTTGTTTGTATTAATTGATGTAGTTACTGTTTGCTGTTTTTCTGATACTTATCTTTTGTCAGCAATTTATTGCCCCCAACACACTGACTAATCTGCATCCCTTCCTTTTCCATTCACTTTTCCAGCCAAGATTGAACAGGTGACTTGGCAGCATCTGATTAAATTTTTTTTTATTTTTTAAATTGTTCAATCATGCGTCTCCACGTATCTTTTCGAATATATTTTCTAGCTTGTTTGTGTAGCATGATTACCTATGAATAAAGATGCTCTGGTACATGGCCAAGTAGCACGGTTGTTTCCCTATAGGTTACCAAACCGAATGAAGAGAGGGCTTGGTAAAATCATAACGTGGCGGTAAAAAAAATCGTTTTCCTTAAGATAAGACACAATAGGCCAAATCATCCTCAACCTTTTTTGTTTTGACGTAAAACAAATAAAATTTCGATCTTGAAAAGCATTTTCCACCTCATTCCACATCTCTCTCCCTTAGTTGAGGTGGAATACTATTTTAGTAAAGAATGCAAGAACAAAATATGACTTGAGGGCGTTTAACAGGACCAATGATCAATGAATGTAGAATCTAGAAATATTAACCGATTTAAGAGATTTTAAGTTAGAATAATTCTTTTAAGTACATGATTTTTTTCACAAATTATGTAAAGAAAGACAACTGTCTTTCTATGATTTGTTGTTGTCAAAAATTGAAAAATCACTTATAGCATGATTGTTTAAGTTAAGAGTAAGTACCATCCTTTCAAATAGTACTATTGTAAAATCTAATGGTGAATCGAGTCAATGACAAATTTGATTTTTCACCATCTATGTTTAGTCCGAAAAGGGTTGTTTCCAGAAACAAGGGACAGGCAATCAATGTATAATATTCTGTATATCTATTGTCTCTGGACTGCAATCCTTTAATCAGGTTCAATACCCAAAAAGGCAAATAAAGTGAAGGCAAAATATGGAAAACTTAAAGGTGCCACATGCATAGAGATTAGGGCAAGGCCTCTTGATGTAGGACAATTGGCGTTAGAGTTCGAAAAAGAGTTAGATCAAAAATTGGAAAAACGAGATGTCTCGAAAAAACGGTCATAACTTTTTGCACCAGTATTAGAATGACTATTATAATATGTTTTCGAAAACGTCTCACAGCGCCCTACAACGTCCCAATCCCGATTTCCAGGTTGACGTCGTTTTTAGCTTCAAATTCACAGTTTAAGCCAGCCTATCGAGTCATTTAAGTTTTCACATTTTAATTGTTTTAATTAAGTTGATATCTATTTTGATATTTTGCTTAAATTAGGGTTTTTGAAGACTATTTAAAGACTATATTTTCTTGAATAAGACAATTTTCATTTTTTTAGATTATTTTCGTGAGAACTATAATTATTTTCCTTACCATGGATTACGCAAGTAAATCCTGGCACTTCCGTTCTGCGTCAAGTAGTATCAGAGCAAGGATTTGCCTTATTTTTCAATGGCCAACAACAACGAAGGAGGAAGAGTTAATCCTCGTGACCCTGGTCGCAAGGATACAGATGCAGATATGTGGGCAGCAATTGACGAACAGAGGCAAGCGATTGCGAGATTGGAGGCTATGGTTCAGCGTCTGTTGGAGCGTCCTCATGTCCCTGTCGATGGCGGCTCCCTCAATCGTCCTGCGATAGAACGCCCCCTAGGGTCGTCAAAAACATGCCATATGCTGATATTAGCGATGATGATTCAAAAGAGGAGTTCGCAGGCGTTCCAGAAAATCAGCGACAGGGTTGAAATCAGCCCGATTACAGGATCCGCGCAGACATACCATTGTTCCATGGTAAGTTACAGATCGAGGAGTTTCTGGATTGGGTCTATGAGGTTGAATGATTCTTCGATTTCATAGAGGTCGCGGAGGAACGCCAGGTCAAACTGGTTGCATATAAATTGAGGAGCGAGGCTGCTGTTTGGTGGGAACGGTTGCAGATGGATAGGCGGCGCCCAGGCAAGACTCCCGTCCGATCTTGGAGGCGGATGAAACAACTCATGATGAATAGATTCTTGCCGCCTGATTACGAACAATTCATATATCAGAGCTTCCAGAATTGTGTGCAGGGGAACAAATCTGTTGCAGACTATACAGAGGAATGGTCCAGGCTTTCAGTTTTGGAATAATCTGAGTGAGTCAGAGGCCCAACAGGTTTCTAGGTATTTGGAAGGATTGAAGTCATTCATTAGAGATAGAATTGGGTTATAGGTAGTTTGGACAGTTGATGAGGCACATAATATGGCCCTGAAGGCAGAACTGATGGAGAAAACATTTGCTCATTTTTCCAACTATAAGAACATGGGTGAGTCATCTTACACAACAACGAACAGTGGCAGGTTCACATCACCTGATGGCCAGATTCCGTCCAAATCAGCTACAGACCAGGTTCAACGAAGTGCGGCCTCTACTAATAATCAGACTACGACTCGCCCAACAGCAGTTGCAAAAGAAGCCCCACTAGCACCAAATCTGTATGCTAAACCAGGTGGTTTTAAATGTTACAGGTGTGGCCAACTGGGGCATCGCTCAAATGAATGTTCAGCCAGGAGATTAGTGAATTTTGCGGATCCTGGAGAGGATGGTGAAGAGGAGCAGTATGTGGTAGAAGGGCCTGAAGTGGAGGAACTGTTGGATGGGGCAGGAATTGCAGAAGAGCAGAGAGAGTTTGTAAACTATGTCGTTCAGCGTGTCATGTGCTCAACAAAGGTGGAGGATTCCTCGCAGAGAAATAATATTTTTAAACCTTGTTGCAGTTTGCAAGGTAAGGTCTGTGATTTGATTGTTGATACTAGTAGTTGTAAAAATTTTGTGTCCGAAATGCTGGTAGAGCATCTGAAGTTACAGGTTGAAAAACACTCGAAACCTTATGTGATTGGGTAGATCCAGAAAGGGCCTAAGGTGAGCGTAACAGAAGTTTGCAAAGTTCCCATTTCAATTGGACAACATTACCGATATGAGGTGGTTTGTGATGTAGTCGACATGGATGTTAGTCATGTGTTGTTGGAGCGTCCATGACAGTTTGATGTGGATGTGACCTATAGGGGGCGAGAGAATGTGTATGTTTTCAATTGGGAAGATCGAAAAATCGCAATGGTCCCAAAGCGAAGTTCAGTTGGTGTCTCAACTAAGGGTACATCGGGAGGTCAATCATTACTCTCCTTAGTTACTTCCCTAACAAAATTGGAGTTGGAGGTTAAGGAAGCACAGGAGGTTCATGTTGTGGCTGTGCGAGCTCTAGTGATAGAAGAAAAAGAGGAGCAGAGAGAGGTGGCACCCGAGAAGGTGCAGCCCCTTTTGGCCGATTCAGTGATTTGGTATCTGATGATTTATCAAATGACCTTTCACCATTGAGAGACATTCAGCACCATATTGATTTGGTTCCGGGAGCGAGTTTCCGAATCTACCACACTACCGAATGAGTCAGAAGGAAAATCAGATTTTGCAGGAAAATGTAGAAGAATTGATGAAGAAGGGGTTTATTCGCGAGAGTATGAGTCCATGCGCTGTCCCCGCCTTGCTGGTTCCAAAAAAAGATAGAAGTTGGAGGATGTGTGTTGATAGTCGCGCCATAAACTGGATAACAGTCAGGTACAGCTTTCCGATTCCACGGTTGGATGACATGCTAGATATGTTAGAGGCTTCGAAATTGTTCTCCAAAATTGATCTGCGCAGTGGGTACCATCAGATTCGGGTGAAACTAGGTGATTAATGGAAAACGACTTGAAGATGAAGGATGGACTCTATGAGTAGTTGGTGATGCCATTCGGACTATCAAACGCGTCAAGCACATTTATGCGACTTATGAATCAGGTATTGCGACCTTTCATTGGAAAGTATGTAGTCGTTTATTTTGACAATATATTGATTTACAGTCGGAGTGAGTATGAGCATATGGATCATCTTCGGGCTGTGTTGAAGGTATTGTTCGAGAATAAACTGTTTATTAACTTTAAGAAGTGCAGTTGGCTGACTGAAAAATTGTTATTCTTGGGATATGTAGTCAGTTCAGATGGGATATTAGTGGATACAGAGAAAGTGAAAGCCATTGTGAGTGGCCAACACCGAAGACAGTAGGAGAAGTGAGGAGTTTCCATGGGTTGGCGACGTTCTACCGTCGATTTATTAGAGATTTCAGCAGCATTGTAGCACCTATAACCGAGTGTTTGAAGAAATGAAAATTCAATTGGGGTGAAACAGTTGATACGGCTTTTGCAGTGATCAAGGAAAAGTTGTGCACTACTCCCGTCCTTGCTTTGCCCAGCTTTGAAAAATTATTTAAGGTAGAATGTGATGCCAGTAGAATTGGGGTTGGAGCAGTTCTTTCCCAAGAGAAGAAGCCAGTGTCATTCTTCAGCGAAAAACTCAGTGATGCGCGGTGGAAGTGGAGCACCTATGATCAGGAATTTTACGCCATTATTCGTGCTCTTAAACATTGGAAGCATTATCTGATTCAGTGGGAATTCATATTATATACTGATCATCAGGCGTTGAAGTACCTAAATAGTCAGAGGAGTTTAAGTAATATGCATGCTCGATGGTCAGCCTACTTGCAAAAATTTCCTTTCGTTCTGAAGCATAAGTCCGGGGTTCTGAATAAAGTAGCTGATGCATTAAGTCGATGTGCAAGTTTGCTGGTGACTATGCAGCAAGAGATTGTTGGGTTTGAGTTTTTGAAAGAATTGTATACTGATGATGAAGACTTCGCCAAGGTGTGGGAGAAATGTGTCCTGCAGCAAACAGAGGGGGGTTTTATATTGTTGATGGCTACCGGTTTCATGGTAATCAGCTGTGTGTTCCTCGGAGTTCCTTGAAGGAAAAACTGATACGAGAACAACATGGTGGGGGTTTGAGTGGACACTTGGGACGTGATAAAACTATCAGTGGAGTAGCCGAGCGATATTACTGGCCTCAGCTGAAACGCGACGTGGGAAATCCGGTCCGTAAGTGTTGTGTCTGTCAGACTACAAAGGGGCAAGCTCAGAATACTGGTTTATACATACTTCTACCTGTGCCAAATGCAATATGGGAAGATGAATAAATGGACTTTGTTTTGGGGCTGCCTCGAACTCAGCGTGGAGTAGATTCTGTATTTGTCGTAGTTGACAGGTTTTTCAAAATGGGGCATTTTATCCCATGCCGGAAAACATCGGATGCTTTTCATATAGCCCAATTATTCTTTCGTGAAGTGGTTCGTTTGCATAGAGTTCCCCCAATCCATCACTTCTGACGGGGACTCGAAATTCCTTAGTCATTTTTGGGTTACACTGTGGCGGCAAATGGATACTACTCTGAAATTCAGTAGCTCAGTACACCCACAGACGGATGGACAGACTGAAAATCTGAACAGGACGCTGGGAAGTTTAATACGCAGCATTTGTGGTGATAAACCAAAACTGTGGGATGTGGCGCTGGCGCAAGCCGAGTTCGCATATAATAATGTCGTTCACACTGCTGCGGGTAGATCCCCTTTCTCTTTGATATATTTGAAGCCTCCTAAACATTCATTGGACTTGGCTCGCCTACCCAAGGTTACTGGTTCCAATGTGGCTGCTGAAAATATGACTGAACAGGCTCGTAATGTTCAGGCAGAGGTGAAGGCTAGGTTGGAGGGGAAGAATGCAAAGTATAAGGCTGTTGCGGATGTCAAGAGGTGTGAGAAATTGTTTGCTGAAGGTGATCAGGTGATGGTGTTTCTACGCAAGGAACGGTTTCCTCTTGGTTCCTATAACAAGTTGAAACCGAGAAAATATGGTACATACAAGGTAGTCAAGAAGATCAATGACAATACCTACGTGGTCAACTTGCCCGTTGATATAAACATCTCTCGCACCTTCAATGTGGCTGATCTGTATGAGTTTTGTGATGATGTTCCAATCTATCCGAAATATAACTCGGGGTCGAGTTCTTCATAGGTGGGAGAGACTGATGTAGGATAATTAGCGTTAGAGTTCGAAGAAGAGTTAGATCGACAATTGGCAAAACGAGATGTCTCGAAGAAACAGTCATAACTTTTTGCACCAGTGTCAGAATGACTATTATAATATGTTTTCGGAAACGTCTCACAGCGCTCTACAACGTCCCAACCCAGGTTTTCCGGTTGACGTCGTTTTCAGTTTCAAATTCGCAGTTTAAGACAGCCTATCGGGTCATTTAAGTTTTCGCATTTTAATTGTTTTAATTAAGTGGATGTCTATTTTGGTCTTTTACTTAAATTAGGGTTTTGGAAAACTATTTAAAAACTCCCTATTTTTTTGAATAAGACAATTTCCCTTTTTTGAGATTATTTTCGTGAGAACTATAATTATTTTCCTTACCAGGGATTACGCTAGTAAACCTAGAACTTCCGTTCTGTGTCACTTCTAACTTGTTCTATAATTAAAGTTTCCTGGTTGGTAAACATTCTTTCAAATTTTATTTTTAACCACACATTTTTCAATAAAATAATATCTTTCATCACATCAATAATTTTTCCATACTTTTAACCATATATTTCTCATCATATTACTATTTAAAATAAATTATTTTTTCAATAATATCCATCAAACAAATTCATGTATGTACACCAATGTTGACATCTTGGTTTACACCCATATAATTTGACAAATTTTGGTGCATTAATTTTGACACTACCTATTTCAATCAATAACCAAATTTTTTTATACATAGGGGTGTAAATTCAGATGTTGTACAAATAACTTAATTCTTAAACTTAAGGTTGTCAAATCCACATACTATCTAAAATTAAGGAATAGCCGAACCAGTTTGTAGTTAATACTTGAGGACATGTTAGGTATACATTAAAAGGATATAACTATAATAAGCAATTTTTTTTTTAATTATTATTATTATTATTATTGTGGTTGTTTCTCAATGCTTGCTTTGCGTGCATTCCTAACCAAACGAGCCATAGAAATTCATGGGAGAGTGCACAAGCTTGAAATAATTAATTATGGAGTGACGTATTGATTCATAGTATTGCTATTTATAAGCAGTGCTCATCGTGACATGACATGAATTGATTCGTTATCTTAAATTCTACATTTAAGATGATAAATTAATTAAAGTCATCTAAATGTCACATCAATGCTCATGGATACGCTGAAATTATCAATAGAATTATTAATTGATTCAATAGGAAGTAGATGGAAGATGTTGAACACATAATTTTGAATAAATAAATTTTCTCATACCATAAATACGTTGTCCGACGACTTATACATGAATTCACAATGTGAGGATACATCATATTGAAGTACAGTTAGGATCTCGATATGATTTATTCTTTTTATTATATTGGTGATTTAACAAAGTTTAAGATCAGAAAGGGGTTCTTCCTAGTAGGGATGGTAGTGGGGCGGGTTCGGGGCTGGACACCCCCGCTCCACCCCACCCCGCGAAAGCAATCCTCCACCTCGCCCCACCTTAGACGGGGCGGGGCGACGATTTGCCCCGTTTACCGCCCCATTTAATTTTTTTTTATTTTTAATTTTTTTTGTAATTATTTTTTATTTTGTAATTTTTTTTCTTTTGCACGGGGCGGGTTCGTGGCGCGGCATCGCCCCATACCCCGCCCCGCCACCCCGTCGGGAAGGGTTTTTTTGCCCCATTCGGAGCGGAGTGAGGTAAATTGCCATCCCTACTTTCTAGAAGTCACATCCTCACTTAATTTGTAGATATGCCTTTGATTAAAAAATGAACTTAGTGAAATTGAAATTAAATGAATAAATTTGTCGCTTCAACTTAAATGAAGAGAAGAGAC
>CAIGRB010085372.1:0-15906 GCA_903798255.1 Fraxinus quadrangulata | reverse complement strand
TGATGAGTACAAAGAGCAAGTCATAACCTCCACACTGCAGTTAACAAAAGGCTTTATAGTCAAAGATCATTCTGAACAATACACGTAATTCTTTCCATGATGTATTGAATTCGACCATCATAATTTGTAGGTATGACTTATGTGATAAGTATTGAACCAAAAAGTAACATGGTAAAGTACGTATCTTCGTGGCTTAAATTGTGATAGTTTTAACCTGAGTCTGTCATAAACTATTTCATACATACTCGAGCTAAATCATAACAATTGTAGAGCATCATTATGAAATCAAATGCACTTTGAAAATATAAACCAACAGAATACTCGGGTTGTATTTAGTGGAAAACAAATCGGTCATCCAATTTATGTGGGTACATCAGAGATTAATAGTAAATTAGAATAGCGAGAAATAAAAATGGAATTTGTGAAGTGTTTGGCTAATACTTTTAAGATAAAAAAAATATGGAACAATGTGTAACAACTACCTGAGATTCTAACATTTCTTTTTAATAGTGGCTATCAAAATAGTCATCTAGAATACTCATTAAAGTCCTGCAAACAAAACACAAGAAAAATAAAGACTAAATTTAGATTCAAGTTTGAAACCTAACATTATATTATTACATGAAAGATGTGTGTGTGTGGAATGAGAGCAGTAAGTTAAAATGAAGTTTACTTATTGGATAATGATTTGTTTACCTATTCTAGTTAACTTATTTTAGGATATGTATATTTTGTGATTTGCATTCTGTCCAGAATTATTGCTATGCTATAATTAGTGTAGCTTGTTATAGTAAATAGCCAAGGGTCATTAGAATTTTACCATCATTAGAAAACCCTAAACTAGGGTTGGCCGTGCAAGTCTGTATGTGTATATAAGCACTCTTCTTCTTCATCAATATGTATGAAAAATTTCAACTAACTATTCTTTAGTTTCATTATGGTATCAGAGCTATACGCTTAACAAGCTTCGATCGTGGCCTCAATGGAATCATCCATCACAGACTCTACCAACCAAACGCCCAGCAGAACCAACCCACCAGTTCCACCCTCTCCCACTGTCCCAAATCCTCCCATTGTCATCAATGCTCAAGCTCAACTACCCATCAAAATTACCCCAACAAATTTTCCTGCATGGCATATCCAATTCCACAGTCTGCTCGTTGGCTTTGATCTTCTGAGGTTTATCGACGGCACCTTTCCCTGTCCAGCGCAATTCTTGAACACGCAAAATACAACCACCACTCTCAACCCCGAACACGCATGCCATCGTTAGCTGTCTCTCTCCAAATTTGGTTTGCTTTATTGCCGCAGCACAAACATCACGTGAAGCGTGGGTTACGATCAACAACACTTACGCCAGACCCTCAGGTGGGCGTATTATGCACCTCAAAAATGCTCTCGGCAATCTGCAAAAGAGGGATGCCTCTATAACATAATATATGCATGGGGTTAAAAACATTGTTGACAATCTAACCCTCATGGATTCTTTACCCGATCCAGATGAATTGGTCCTTCACATCCTTCGTGGTCTTGGCTCCGAATACAATGGACTGGGAGAAGCTGTTTGTGCTTGTGATATATCAATCACGTTTTATGAGTTGCACGAAAAACTTGTTACCAGGGAAGCTCAACTCCAACCTCAATCTTTTGTCTCCTCCTCTCCCTTCCAACCAATCACAGCCAATCTCGCCTCTTGAAATCCCTTCGCCACACAGCCAAACCACCATCCTTCCAGTAGATCTCAGACCAACTACACTCCCCAGCAACGTCCCTTCTCCAACAATTTTCGACCGCGTAACAACAGCAACACAAACTATATGCCTCGACCGTACCTTGGCAAGTGCCAACTATGTGGGAAATCTGGTCATTCTGCTAAGTGATGTACTGCCTATCGTTATTCACCAGTCATCAAACCTAAGTTCTACCCAACAGTCGCGACATTACCAAGCAAATCTGGCCACCCAGTCCACTGCCACGCCTTCTCAAGAATGGCTTCTTGACTCTGGTGTATCTCATCACATAACCAATGATCTTGGCAATCTTGCACTCCACTCCAACTACTAATTACTCTGGACCAGATGATGTTCAAATTGGTGACGGTAATGGTTTACACATCACTCACACTGGTCAGACTCATATTCACTCCCATAACTCCAAGTTTATTCTCTCTAATATTCTCTGTGTTCCTCAAATAGCTCGTAATTAATTTCTGTCTCTCAATTCTGCTTACAAAACAATGCTAGTATTGAATTCTTACCCAGTTCATTTATTGTGAAATCTTTGCAGACCGGAACTCCAATCCTGCACGGGCCAGTTAAAGATGGCGTGTACGCACTCCCATTCAACTTGTCTGCACCAGTGACCGCCTACTCCACTATCTCCACCAACCTTAACACCTGGCATCTCCGCTTAGGACATCCCAACCCCAAAATCTTACGTCATTTAGTGTCTAGCAATTTTTATCTTTATCATCATTCAAACATTCGTTATCTAATTGTAATTCATGCGATTGCAATAAAAGTCATAAATTGCCATTTTCCAACTCTACTGTGTCCAATTTTGCTGCATTACAGATTATTTTCTCTGATTTATGGACATCTCCCATCGTCTCTACCGAAGGGTACAAAATCCTATGTTGTGTTTATTGATCATTTCACTAAATATGTATGGCTTTACCCCTTAAAGAAAAAATTGGACATTCGCGACACCTTTATTCATTTTCGTGGTCTTGTCGAAAAAATTTTAAATGCCATCATTACCACGTTATTCACGGACAATGGTGGTGAATATATTGCTCTCACCTCTTATCTTTCGGAACACGGTATCACTCATCTTACCACTCCTCCTCATAAACCGAAACACAATGGCTATGCCGAACGGCGACATCGCCATATTTTCGAAACTAGTTTGGCACTTCTCCACCATGCGTCAATTCCCTTGCATCTTTGACCTTATGCGTTCACCACGACTACATATCTGATTAACCGCCTCCCTAAACCCAACCTTAACCATCTCACCTCTTATGAAACACTCTACCACTCTCCCCCGAATTTTTCCAAACTACGGGTGTTTAGGTGCCTTTGCTACCCTTGGCTACTGATAAGTGTAGTTTCCGTGGCCTTAAATCATGATATTTTATTATCTTTTTTTATTAAATTCTACTTAATTTATATTATATTGTGTTTTGTAGATAGAATTTTATATTTAATGAAAAATTGAAGAAAACAATGGAAAAGTGACGAAAAATGACAAAATTCAAATATGAGTTCCTTAGAGAGAAATAATATATTAAATGGGTTGGAATTAAATGGGCCACAATAAATTTGTATTGAAAATTTTAATTAAAACCCATATTTAACCTATTTGATATATAGATAGATACATGTATAAGAGATGGGGGAGAGAGATACACGGAAAAAAAAAAGGATGGACAAAGGGCGCTGTAGCAGGAAAGGAAAGAAGAAGAGAGAGAGAGAGAGAGAGAGAGAGAGAGAAGGAAATTGAAAAAAAAAGAGGAGAAGTCAACGGCTGCAGCAGAGGAAAGAAAGAGGAAAAAAAAGAAGAAAAAGAAAAAGAAAAGAAATTACAAATACCAGATATTTTCACGTTTCGTCAATTTTTGGTGACATCTTTCCATTTTTCATGTTTTTATCTTTTCAGTATGAATAACTAATTTTTATATTAGGGAAAACAATGTAGTCGACTTGTGATCCTTTATTTTTTTTATTCAAGATTGCTGTGATTTATTTATTTATGTGTTGGTTTTATTATGAGTTTAACGCATTAAATTACCTAATCAATAATTTGATGATTATGTAAGTCTCTTACGAACCAAGAGGTGGGTTTGAGATTTAGACCATATAATAAAATCCAGTAAATTAGTATAACGTGTAGAGATACCTATACTAATTATTGCGGTCATAATTTGAATTCTTAGAACTAGTGTTTCGTTTAACTAAGGGTAATTCGCGTAGAGATATGGAATTGAATTAGTTAAATTAGTTCAATAATTTAACTAAAATTGATTCGCTTAGAGATATTAAATTTAATTAGTTATATAGGCTCAATGAAAACTCGAGAGGGGTAAATTGAATACAATAGAAGAATTCGACCGAACACTACATTAGGTTATGAATCTTGAATTAAAATTAAAGGTTATCAATAGATGAAGTTGTTATGCCCTAATATTCATCACATATTTGTTTCTTCAATTATTCATTGTTTGCAATTTGTTTTTAATTTTCAATTTGTTAAAAATAGTTAGGAAAAATAATCAAAATCATCATAAATATTTACTTGCTTTTGTCAAATAAGAGTTAGAAAAATCTAATTAATGTCTAAAGTATAGTCCCTGTGGAAACGATAATCCGGACTCAAAGGTCTACTATATTACTTGTTACGATATCGTACATTTGCGATATTAAAAAATGCAACAGCTACGCCCGTATAACTCGCACAAATTTGAATCTCACTCCAAGCCATGTGTCTTTCTTGGTTACAATATCTCCTAGAGTGCCTACTACTGCCTCGATATTCTTACTGGTCGTGTGTATACAAGTCGTCATGCAAAACTCGTCGAACATATTTTCCCATTCACTACCTCATCCTCTCTCTCTTCAGCCACAGACGTCGGTTCCCCTTTCTCTTCATCTTCGCCCTTGGTCGCTAGCTCGAATGGCATAAGTCATGGTGCGCGTACTCAGCCCCTGGTCACTGCACCCACTGGGTTGGACTTCGTCTCTGCTCCTTCTCCATCACCATTTCCAGTTTCAGGCCCCAATTCTCCACACAACCTTTCCACTCCTCCCTCTTCACCGTCCTCAACCACCGCACCTACCTCCCTCCATGCCAACCCCCTCTCCCACTGCTCCGATGTCTCACATACTACCACCCCCGTCCACAGCCCTTACTCACCTTCACCATCTCTCTCGTCTACTCATCTCACTCCATCACCCAACACCCCCGTACATATGCGGCCCACTCGAAGCCTTGCGCAACTCCTCCACTCCCCTCCTCCGTCCGCTCCTGAGTGGTCCAATCACCTCAGCCGCTTATCTATCTCTCCAGCCATCGATGATTCCACTGCTCTACCTCCATCTTCCACTCAATCGGCTGCACCACCTACCCCTCCACGTTCCCAGTCCCTACATCCAATGCTTACCCGAAGTAAAGCTACTCACCATGCCTCCACTACACCCTACCAACTCCCTCGAGAACCAACCATTGCCACACAGGCCATGAAGGATCAAAACTGGCGTTTTGCTATGTGTGATGAGTATAACGCCCTTATATAAAATGGCATTTGGACTCTTGTGCCTCGTGACTCCTCTCAAAATGTTATTGGTTGCAAATAGGTCTTTCGTATTAAACGGAAAGCGGATGGGTCTCTTGATAAATATAAGGCGCGCCTTGTTGTGAAAGGCTTTCTTCAAGGCCCCGGGCTGGACTATTGTGATACTTTCAGTCCGATTGTCAAACCTGCTACTATATGTCTCATCCTTTCACTTTCTGTTATGCGAGGCTGGCATCTCAAGCAGCTAGACGTTAATAATGCCTTTCTACATGGATCATTGTTTGAGAATGTCTATATGCAACAACCACCAGGGTTTGTTAATCAACAATTTTCGAATTACGTTTGTCATCTACAACGGTCTCTTTATGGCCTCAAACAGGCTCCTCGTGCCTGGTACTCTGAACTCAAGCATTTCCTCGTCAATATTGGATTTCGAAATTCCAGAGCCGATGCGTCCCTATTTTTTCTCCTCCAATGGTCTACGGTATTTTTTCTCCTGGTCTACGTTGATGACATTATACTCACTGGTAACTCCTCCTCTGCTGTGGCCACTTGTGTTCAAAAACTTGCTGACCGGTTCTCCATTAAGGATATGGGTGATCTTTCTTACTTTCTTGGCATGGAAGTCATTTCTAGCCTGCATGGTCTCTTTCTCTCATAGCGCAAGTATATTCTTGACCTCCTAGATAGAACGTGTATGTCTTCATCCAAGCCAGCTGTTAGTCCCATGCCACCCTCACACGTCCATGCTCTACATGAAGGTGAACCGATGGCCAATCCATCTGATTATCGTTCAGTTCTTGGTGCCTTACAATACTTGGCGTTGACACGCTCGGACGTGGCCTTTGTTGTCAACAAACTTTCCCAATTCATGCACTCTCCTACATCAGTACACCGGTCTGCCCTTAAATGTTTATTACGGTATTTGCATGGGACTCTTGGTCATGGTCTTCTCCTTCAACGAAATTTCCCATTTTCTCTTCAAGCATTCTCTGATGCTGATTGGGGTTGTAACATCTCTGACAGAACCTCCACTGGTGCTTATATTATTTTTATTAGCTCTAATCCGATCTCCTAGAGTTCTAAAAAGCAGAGCACTGTTGGTTGCTTTCCACAAAAGCTAAATATCGATCCATTGTTGCTGCAACTGTCGAAATCACCTGGCTTCAGGCTCTCCTTCATGAGATTGGCTACACATTGCCTACCACTCCTGTCATCTATTCTGATAATGTCGGGGCCACCTATCTGTGTGCTAATCCAGTGTTTCGTTCTCGGATGAAACATATTGCTCTTGACTTTCACTTTGTACGGGAAAAAGTTCAAACCGGCAAGCTTCTTGTCACTCATGTTTCTGGCTCTGATCAATTGGCTGACAGCTTAACAAAGCCAGTTCCCGGCTCCAAACTCTCAAGCATTCGGACCAACATTGGCGTCCATCCGTCCTCCATCTTGAGGGGCGTATTGGAGAATGATTTGTTTACCTATTCTAATTAACTTATTTTAGGATATGTATATTCTGTGATTTGCATTCTGTCCAGAATTATTGCTGTGCTATAATTAGTGTAGCTTGTTATAGTAAATAGCCAAGGGTCATAAGAATTTTACCATCATTAGAAAACCCTAAACTAGGGTTGGCCGTGCAAGTCTGTATGTGTATATAAGCACTCTTCTTCATCAATATGTATGAAAAATTTCAACCAACTATTTTTTTAGTTTTATTATGTGTGTGTGTGTGTGTGGAATGAGGGCAGTAAGTTAAAATGAAGTTGATGAGTTAAATCTTCACATGATTTTTCCCATAAAGTAAATATAGAAACAGTACCAAAAAACCTGATTTTCCGAGCCCTTTTTTCTTTTCTGGGCTTGTTGATACTTTCTGTTGGTTTCTCCCAGTAGACTTGCTTATCTGCTGATGGTGGTGAGACTTGATTACTATTTTTGCCGTTAGATGCATTTTATCTAAACGAAAAAAGCTTCTTCATCTTTATGTCTTCAGCTCCAACCACTAATATTTATCATGAGAATTGCAAGTAGATCTATATAGAAGAAAATATAGGAACATTTACATAGATTGCTATGTGCAAAATATGATACCACATGCAAATCTAGACATCATTAATACAAAATAGATCCACCAACTTCCATATAGATCAAGAAAACACCAGTTGTAGGCCAGAAGATATACATATGAGAAGTACAACGAGAAAAATACAGGAGTATCCTAAAAAAAACATAAATTTCATCGGTTATAAAGTTTCAGAACAAGGAGACATTATTGCAAGCAGCAATGTAAAATATCAAGTTCTCATAACCTATTATCATACAATATTTCTTTCTTGAATCTGAACTGCACCATGAAGCAACATAGAAAATGCAAAAGATATTATAATCTCCACACCTAACAAAACATAAAACAATTAAACTGGAAAGTGCAATAAAAATAGGCTTAAGCAGCTTGATATGTTCACAACACGTAACTCACTGCTACTACAGTAGTAACAGTACAATATGTAAGCTAAAAAATAGAAAAACATAGTTCAAAATAAGTAATTAATTTTTCTGCAAGTGCATTGATTTGAGTGACCTTTACCTTTACCAGGGATCATGAGACTCCTCTTGTACAAAAGTATAATTAATCAATGTGTTTCTCACTCATGATTAGAAAAGCATTTGTGTTATAAGTTGTTATTAGGGTCAAGATGACTCCTGAGGCTTAAAGACCATCCTACCCTGAATTCTTCACATCAACCTTGTCTTTATACACTAAAACACAACCTAAACTTTTTCGGAGTATCTTGGGGTTTTCAGAGATTCGTGGAATTAGTTGAGGTACGCGCATGGTGCCTGGACACCGACAATTATCAAAAAAAAAAAGTGTGTCTTGGGTTGTGCTTACAAGTTAATTATTTCAACAAACGAACTTAAAAACATGTTTTCTAGAAAGTAGATTTTAAGCATGACCAAACATCTCACCCATGAACGACATGTCAATTAACATAACAAGATATGCCACTTTGCATAGAAGAAATGAAAATAGAATACGCTTTCCATTTCAAAAAATAAAATCACACAAACCAAGAAAGATTAAGAAAATTACTTGAAATCGAAAACCCAATTTAGATCGGTAAACTTTGTCCCAAGATTGTTTCTAGAATATAATCTCTCTTAAAATTTATCGAACTCCAGAGCAAAATCAAATTTCTAAAACCCCTACAAAAATTGCATTAAAGAGAGACGAAAAACAAATACGAAAATAGAGCCTCACAAATTCATTAGCCGTACAGGAAAAAAATGAAAAACGAAATCCCAAGATTGTCTTCAAGAGAAGAAGAAAGAGAAAATTGCCTTTTTTTTCTTGAAATTATTGAACTCCAGTAAAACATAATCATCTTTATCAAACCCTAAAAAGCACATTAAATTAATAAAAAAAAGTTTTTAAAATAAAAACTCACAAATTGCTACTTTTTCTCTCCCAGCAATAAGCAACGAAGTGACCATTAGAGACTATAATTTCTAGGGTATGCAAAGGATAGAATCAGCAAAACCAAACTAATCTGATTAATATTTAAAATATAATTTAATGAATCAAATCAAATTATCATTTTCGAAATAAATAAATTCAACGCTACAGGATGTACACCAAAAACAAGTATATTCAAACAATTTCAAAAAAGAAAAAAATAAGAACTTCAAATTAACGTATCTTGAAATCCAAGGAACGCCGAATGTCTCAAAATTACAGACAAAATCACCTTCAATAAATTTGTGAAAATGAATTGATAAACATTTACCTTTGCTTTGTTATGACAGTGACAACAATCAAAAATCTTGTTGCAACACGGTGCCCTGATGTCGCACCTTCGATGATAATAGGAACACCTGTCAAGAGAAACGATCACTATTAGCAAAAATTTAACATATGTATAAATTTAAAATAGCCATGGATACAGCCATAAGTGTATACCCTAATACCCATGTCAAATCGTGTTCGCCAGTTAAGAGATAAACTTCTATTCCCCGCTCTTGCAAAGCAAAGTGATCCAGTCTCCTGAATGTTGAAATTAAAATGAAGCTGCAGGCAAGCTATCTCATTACTACCAAATAATACCTGATCAAGGCTCTTGTTTTCGAGATACTCATAAACAAGCAACCGTTTATCTCCCTCGATGTAGCATCCATACAATTTCACAAGGTTACGGTGCTGCATAGCTGATATAGTGGCAATCTCTGCAACAAACTCACTCTTTCCTTGGCGGGATGCAATAGACTACTGTTTAACAGCAACAACTCTTCCATCCTCAAGTGTTCCCTATTGGTCAAAACACAAAAAAGTGTAGATATATTAAACTTAGAATTTACAAAAAGAAAATGAAATAGGAATTGATAGGATCTGACACAGTTGCCCACACATTTCCTTCTGATACAATATCAGGTTGGGGATATACAAATATACAAAAGGTAAATGAGAAAATAACAAAGGAATTGTGGGCTAAACATTGAGTTATAGCAATAATGTGAACTACTGAAACTTAAAACGATTTGTTACCACCTTTATTTTGTCTTAATTCTTCTCATACTTCATGTGTTGATTTATAGATGAAGCCTGATTCTTAATTGTTCCACCATTCTATAATTTTTGATCTAGAAAATTTTCAGAAAAGAATTTACCCTGTACACAGGTCCAAATCCTCCCTTTCCAAGCTTATTAGCTGGATTGAAGTCATTTGTTGCAGATCTTAGCTCTGCATAACTGAACGGTGTATGGTCTAGCATCCATCCCCAGGAAATCTGCAAATTCACAGAGAAACATCTGTTCACTTCCAAAGGACAGTGATTATCCATCCAACCCCTAGCTCATTCATTCCTTACCTCATAATATTGTTTCATAACATTCATTCCTTTTGCTGCTTTCAACCCCGCTGCTTTTTTCTAGAACTTCACCTGGCGTCACCAACTCCATAAACCCTAATCCTTCTATCAAGAACCCTAATCGATCATTCAAACTTTTCAATAATACCATAAATGACTTTCTTCATGTCCAGTACCTTCATGGCTGTGAAGGGCCTCTTCATATTCAACAAACCTACAAAAATCTCCCCTCCCCCCTCCTTGCTAAATTCAAAGCAGCCTCTCCTCAGCTTCTCAGGGTTGACTCGCTCTAGCCCCTTCTTAACCACCTTCGACCCCGTCGATTCCACCTCCATCCCAACTCCAAACCACTGCCTAAGGTCGAAGAAAAAAGAGTGTGTCTAGATCTTCAACGAAAAGAGAAAGACAAAGAGAAAGGAGAGTAAAAGTGGAGGGATTTTTATAATTGGCTTTGATCAAACTTATTATTTGGCCTATCCATAAAAATTCTATTTAACCTTTAATGAAATAAGTTATTATATTTTGCATCGTATATCCTTATTTCTAGAATAGTTTCAAATTAGTCATATCTTCTATTTTGAATTTCGTTATATAACTCCATTTTATGATCTAACAGATTAGAATAATCTTTTACATATTATTCAAATTTTTCATTGAATTTATTATATTCTTCCGATCCTATGTTAATATTTTCTGATTTATGAATAATATCTTTTATTTCTTCTAACATTATTTCTAATAAATTATCTAATCATTTAATAGTATATCTTGGCATATTGTTAATGTTAACATGGTAATAATATCAAAACATATAAACATGATTAAGATATGATTCTTTTAAAACAAAATATTATCATACAAATCCCTACGATTCTCTTAAGATCTTAAAAAAATTCGTTCTAATTTTAGCGAAAACTGGTAGTTTTACATTAGCTTTGATCTGGTTCTTTATCCTCAGAACTGAGTGACCTTCTGAGTTCTGAATCTGCAATCAACGGCCTTCTGCCTTCACGGAATTATTGCTATTTCAGCTACTTGCTCTTCACTGTATCACTTCTAAGAAGAATTTCCTAAACTTTGGTTAAAGAAAAACTTTGTTTGATGCTAAAATAAGAAGGAAATCTTCTATCAGATCCCTCAAGAATCTATAGAAATAAAGATTTAAATTTTCATTTCTATCTTTTAGAAGATTGGAATGTGAATGAAATCTTTTCTATTCAAAAGATAATTGATATACAATTTTTTTTTTATCAATGACAGAAAATTTTTGGCTATCTTACAGTTTGAGTGCTCAAGAGATTCCTCCTTTCTTCTAGCCCGAATGCCTTTATTTGTACTACTCCATGAGGCTTAATTATTTGCCTCTTACATCATTCCTTACGTTTATTACATCAATAATTCATCTACTTTTATTAAAGGCGCACTTACCTTCTATTCTCACCAACTATTTGTGTCACATCTCTATCAAATGCACTCATGCCTCTTCATTATTGTGCATAGATGTTCTCTTTATATCACAACTTCTTTATATCCCACTATCTTTGTCGGCATATGGGACAATCCCTTAATTGACATGACTCTTAGATTATTGTAGGGCATCCATTGATTCGATTAGTATCGAATTTCATAATATATTCTTTTAATATTGTTGATTTTTCCTTTCCATTATTGGTAAGGAGTGTCCATCCTTCATATTGACATAAGCATTTAAATTTTTTGCAATATTGTATAGAATTTTCATCCCTAAAACTCTTCGAGACTTTATTCATGATCTAGTGATCTTTGGCATTGCCTTTTTATTTTGACTGGCTTCAATCTGAAAATATCGGCCAACATATCCAATTGTAATAATATGTTCTGTAGGATAAAATATCATTTCATCAACTTCTGGACTTATTGAATAAAATTTTATGTAAATGGATCTGCCTTGAGCAAATCTCGATACTTCAGATCTGAATATTTCATCAAATATTTCAATTTTTTTTAGATCTTTTCCAGGGTAAATGAGATCTAAAAATCCATAATTTGCCGTCATTTTGACCATCAAAGGGTTTGCTTTTTTTGTAATAATCAATTTTGGGTAAACATGATCTCCTGAGGATATGAAATAAGAGTCATTGTTGCTTCCTTGTATGTTCATCACTGCTTTTTATGGTCACTTTTCTAGAACCTGGTATATCTTTTTTTAATTTGAGTGGGTCCACTGTTGCTTCCTAACTGTGTACCTGTTTGTATTATTGGTATTTCCTGTTTGGTATCAATTTGCATTTTCTGTTTGGTATCAATCGATATTCTCTATTTGGTATTTAGTGATTCGATTTGTGAAGTAATATCATCAAAACTTTCACTCAATTGTTTGGTATAATTGAAATGAGAGTTAGAAATTTCTACCAACAATTTAACATTATGTTGGAGAGTTTCTGCTAACTGTTCAATTCTAATTTTTATATCTTTAGCTTCTTCCATAAGGAAATCCATTCGCTCTCGGCGTCTTTCAAGGATTTTTCAATATCATCCATTTCCAAATTCAATATTTCGACTGATGAAATCTACAAGAAAATTATTAGTTCCTTTAATATGAATTATATTAAAATTATAAAATGATAAATAAGCTTGTCATCTATGTAGTCTTCTATATTGAGGTTTTGATGGTAACTTATTCCTGACTAATCATGTAACTTGAGAATTATCAGTTTCAATTATGAACTTTTTAGATAATGAAAACTTTTTTATCCCTATAATGATAGCAAGTAATTCCTTTTCATGAGTTGTATAATTTATTTCTGCTTGGTTAAAGGTTTCACTTGAATATCTACGAATTTCATTTAGATCTGTTTTTAATATTGCTGCCTAATATTTATCTGATGCATCTGTATTAATAATTAAATTATCTTTTTCGTTTGGTAATCTTAATTTTGGCAAATTTTTGCATTCATTTTTTAATTATTTAACAATTTTTGTATATTCTTCATTCCATCCTCTGGTATTTGCTTTTCTTAATAATATTTGTATTTTATGTTTCTTTTTTGAAAGATTTTCAATAAATCTTTCAACATAATTTAAGCATCTTATGAATTTTTGTATTTGTTCCTTAGATTCTAATTTATTTGGAAATGTTTCTATCTTTTTAGATATATGAGATTGTAATTTTATTCCTTTATTAACTATTGTTAATCCAAGGAAATTAATTTCATGTTTCTCAATTATTGATTTATTTTTAGAAAGAACAATTCATTCTTTTTTATATTCATTTATAAATTGTATCAAATGGTTTCTATGTTCTTATTTATTATTAGAGCATATTAATATATCATCTATATATACAATTAAAAATTCATTAAATTTTCTAAATATATTATTCATCTTTCTTTGATATATTTGTGGAGCATTTTTTAGAGCAAATGGCATAACTAACCATTCATATTTACTTTGGGGTATACTAAAGGATGTATATTGTATACTATCTTCTTCCATTTTGACTTGCCAAACTTGATTTACAATCAAATTTTGAATAATATTTTTTACATTTTACAAGGTTTATTAGAATTTCTTTATTTGGTAGAAAATATCCATCAAATTTAGTATATTTATTTAATTCTTTATAGTTTATTACCATTATAGTCCTTCCTCTAACTTGCTCAGAACGTTTCATTACCATAAAGGCTGGACTACTATATGGTCTATTTCTTGATCTAATTAATTTTTGTTCTAATAATTCTTTTATTTGAATTTTTAATTCTTGTGTATCTGATATAGTATACATTATTGGTCTTACTCTTATAATAACATTTTCTGTTAGTTCTATTTTGGTTTTAGGATGATATGATTTCCAAAATAATAAAGAATTTTTTCCATAAACTTTTTCTAATTGTTCTATAACTTTTTCTATACTTATTTCTATCTTTGTTTTTAAAATTGTTTTGTATGATATCCTTTTATTTTTTACTTCATTATGTATAATCAGTTTTTTTTCTCATTTATCACCATGTTGGGCTGGCTGAACTTTGTAAGGTCTAAATTCTCTAAGTATTTTTAATAAATGTACACATGGTGTTTGTAACATTATCATATTATTATTTTGTTTGTAATATTCGAATTGTTGTATGAAATCATTTCCTGATAATATATCACATTCTAATTTATTATAATTATATATTCTGTTTACTATTATTTGTTTACTTTCTAATAGTATGTTAATTTTATCAGCACTTTATTATTTGAGTACTCTCTCATGTTACTCATGTTATCTTTATTTTACTATTACTATTCCATGACTTTATTGAGAAATCTTTGAATATTGTTATATCACTTCCTATATCAATTAAAGCACGCGTTGTTATATTTGTTTCTACAAGTATATTCTTTAATTTTACACACGACATATTGTTAAATTTATCAACATAATTCTAGCAATTTATTTTTCTCTTATTGCTTCTCCATCAGTATTTCTTAACCAATTTTCTCCTAAAAATTCATCTGTAATATATTCTGTTAATCTTTGTATATCTTGTCTATCTGATTTTATTATTTATGTTTGTACATTTCTTTTTATTAATATTTTTGTATAATTATTTATTCCTTCCCATCAATCTATAACATTTCCTTCAAATGATGCTACTAAAAACTCTATTATTCTTTCTGTATTTTCCCTTGCATCATCTCTATTATATAAAAAGAATAATATTATTGAATCTGTCCAAATTAATAAGGCTTTCTTAATATCTACTTTACAATTTAAATCTAATTTTGTTCCTCCATGATTAATAGGTTTATCATAAATATCATTTGATTCAAATATATCTCTATATTTATTTCCTTTAGGTGGTTGTCTATCACTTACCTTGTCATAAAATTATCAATATGATCTACTAGACATTGGTACATAACTTTTTTTCTTCTGGTAATTCTAATTTAGAGATTCCTGCTGCTTGAGGTCCTCCTTCAGTATTCATCAAAACTTGATATTCACTTAAATCTTTTAAACTTAATTGATCAAAGTTTTCTATAAGTAAATCTAATTCTTCATTCATCTTTGTTATCTTGATTTTCTTATTTTTCTTCAATTAATTTTTCTATTGATTTTTCTATTAGTTTTTCATCTTCTAGTATTTTTGGTAAAATATTCTTTCTAAATTCATAATCCATACTTCCTGTTTCTATCACTATTTTTTCTTGTTCTATGTGTTTCTTTCCTATTCTAGACATTTCTTTTTCTATAAGTTTTTTTTATCTATTTTTTTATCTTTATTTTTATGACTTTCTTTTTGCTCTCTAATTTCAAGTTTTAATATATTTATATAATTTCTATCTTCTTTTACTCCATTTTTCAAATCTTGAACATTATTTATTAATATTTTCAATATTGATTTTAATTCTTCAAAAGTTTCGCTTATGTTCATTATATTATTTTTGTTTGGTTATCATAAAATAATCTACACTCTTTATTTTTTGAATCTTTTATTAATTTATCAAATCTTAATTTATTAAAATTTGTAGTTGGGAGTTCTTTTATTTTTTCAAAGCATTCTGATCTTATTTTAAATTTTTATTGTTTTAACTTTAATATATGTTTCTTCTGACTAATTGCTAAATTTCTGGTGTTAATAATATATCTTTTATTTGTTGCTCTAATTTATCTAACCTATTGATATCTCTCATAATATTTTTTTAAATTTTTTCCATAATATGGTGAAAAATACTTTTAATATCTAATTAAAATAAAGTTTTATAACAATCCATATTTT
>CAIGRB010085335.1:12737-39919 GCA_903798255.1 Fraxinus quadrangulata | reverse complement strand
TATAGATGTTTATGGTTTATGTTTTCAATTTACACACACAGACTATCATATTTGGATCTCTTACTGGTTACTGATAAAGTCATCATCATTCTTCCGGAGAGGACCTGTGGAAATTGGGAGTTCTTTTCTACATAAAGGTGGATCCCCATTTGATTTAGGGTCAAATGGTACAATAAATGATCCTGTATATGATTCAAGAACTAAAACTTAATCCGTCAAATTTCTTTGTTATTGTCATATAAGGCACTTTGCTTACGTGCTATAATGGTTGGAGGCTTAACTTATTTCTCATAATTCTAATGTTTGACATCCCATTGATTGATTTTAACTCGTGTTAATAGTTCTGTTCACTCCATATGAATTAATTTCTTGGCCATTTAATGCAATATCATGCAGAATTTACAGGTTTGAGGAAATTCTAACCTTCTTCATTTATTGAGCACAATTGACTTACAACAATTACTATAAGGGGGAAACTTCACATTTTCACTTGGATGACAAAGCTTGCACATTTTGTGACACATGATTCAGAACCATTTAGTAGTCTTCCAGTTCTCAATTCTTTGCCCTACTTTGCTTATAACTTTATTGTGTGAATTTCTTACGACATTGTTTTCTTTTGCATGAAGCGCGATCTCTCACAGAAATTATCTAGTGCAAGTTCCACTTCTTTTACTGACGTGTATGTATGATTTCCAGGCAGCTCCACTCTTGCCAGCACTTCTTTCAAAGCATGGTCAAGATGGAAGTAGTGGGTCTACTGGCATGAAGTCCTTAAAAGTATTTGCACTTCTTGGTGCTGGAGCTTCAGGTCTCCTGAGTTGTGCAACAGTAGCTCACTCTTCTGATGAGGCCGAGCATGGGTTAGAGTGTCCCAACTATCCATGGCCCCATGAAGGGATTCTCAGTTCATATGACCATGCTTCGTAAGCAAATGATTTATCCACTAGTATTTTTCAACTGTTTGGGGAACTGTTACACAAGGTCTAATCTACCTGATTGAATTTGGAAACATAATCACTGTTTGTGTGTGCAGGATTCGTCGGGGTCACCAGGTTTACCAGCAAGTTTGTGCATCATGCCACTCAATGTCTCTTATTTCTTATCGCGACCTAGTTGGTGTGGCTTACACTGAGGAAGAAACTAAAGCTATGGCAGCAGAGATTGAAGTGGTTGATGGTCCAAATGATGAGGGTGAGATGTTCACTCGCCCTGGGAAACTGAGTGATCGTTTTCCCGAGCCTTATCCTAATGAACAAGCTGCAAGGTTTGCCAATGGAGGGGCCTATCCCCCTGATCTAAGTCTTATTACCAAGGTGTTCTTTTGCTCTTTCTAGATTCAAAGAAATTTTGAAAAACCTTTATACCTCTGTTGCTAATTATTTTTCCTCTCAGGCCCGCCATAATGGTCAGAATTATGTTTTTGCTCTTCTAACTGGGTACCGTGATCCTCCTGCTGGCGTGATGGTAATTTCTGCTTCTAAACTGTCTGNAAAAAAAAAAAAAAAAAGTAAATAGTAGTGAAATATTTTGCCCTTGTTTGGTTTAGCTAAAAATCAGATTTTTAGTAGGTTTTGATAAAAAAATTTGATAAAATGTGTGGTTGAAAAGATGATCAAAGTTGTGAGTTCCATGAAATGTGCTGTTAAAATTAATTAATGGTTTTGACTTAAATTTTTATCAACTTTTTTAGCTAAACCAAATGGGGCTTTATAAATTTTGTTACATTGTTGCAAGATAGTCTAATCCATAAATTGATGTAGAGTACAATTTTAAATTGATGACCTATTTTTGATCCTGACATCATTCTAAATGGTAGTAGCACGAGTAACAAAATTTTTATTGTTGTCTGATGCTATCGTGCACCTGCTCCTACTCTCGCTCATAGAAGCTCTTGAATAGGTGTGGTAAGAAGTTCTTTTATTGAACGTAGAGTCAGGGTTCGGTATGTCTCCTAGTATGTTAATATGTGGATTCTTATATGCATAAGATGAAAGGATCCATATGTCACAAGGTTGTCTGAGTCTGGGGTGACTGACATAGGTACACAAGCCTTCATTCATGAGTTCATATGATGTAGTCCTTTAAATAATTTTTTTCACCCTAGTTTCATTGCTCCCATTCTGGTGCAATTTATGGTATTTAGGTTACAACTGAATAGATCATTGATGTTTCCGTACCGCTGTGGTGCATTGTTTCCTGACATTTTTAATAACTACATAGATTCGAGATGGGCTACACTATAATCCTTATTTCCCTGGTGGAGCTATTGCTATGCCTAAAATGCTTAATGACGGTGCTGTCGAATATGAAGATGGTACCCCTGCGACAGAGGCACAGGTGGCTTCCTTAGCCTTTGAGTTGCATAATTATCCATAATATCCTTTTAAATCTGGAAATCATGTCGTGTTGCTTCTTAATTGTGCAGATGGGAAAAGATGTTGTATCATTTTTGTCATGGGCTGCTGAACCAGAAATGGAAGAACGAAAGCTGGTACGTCCTCTTTCTCCCTCTCTGTATCTCTCTGCTCTTACACCGTAGAAATTTTGAATCCAGTTTTTTGGTTTTCTTTTACTGCATATGAGTGCTGTTATTCTCTCTCTTCATTTGCAGCATATCAATGAACTCTATTAACCTTGCAGTTTTAAAACCACCAATGTTGGCCTTACTATTTTTTACTTTTTTTCTGTCTTTATTTTATATAAAAATTATATTGCTAATTGTCTCACTGGTTTGCTTTTTATTCACACTTTGAAATGGTTAAAGGTCAATTCACAATCTTAACAATTAATAAAGGCAATCGGTTGAGATATCTGATTCCAAATATACAAATCTTCTTCTTGTTCGAATCCTTGTTTTGGTTGTCTAACCTTTTTTCCATCGAAATGATGACAGATGGGTTTCAAATGGATCTTTGTATTGTCTCTCGCACTTCTCCAAGCAGCCTACTATAGACGCTTGAGATGGTCAGTTCTCAAGTCCCGGAAGTTGGTCCTTGATGTGGTCAACTGAACCTCGAAGAGTTTCATCAAGATGTTCAAGCACCAGTAGTTAATAAACATAGGAATTTAATTTTAGGTTTCACTTTGAATTTATTGAACCGTTCCATAGCCTATGTTAATCAGTACTATTAAGTATGCTTTTTGAGCAATAAGTACTACTTGGATACAAAATATTTGTTTTCATTCGCTGCCCTTGTGTCTTTACCCTTCTAACAATTGAGGGTTAGTTTCTCTATATACAATCTTGATGTGCTGTATGTTGAACCATTTGGAAAACTTTTGAATGAAGATTTATTTATTTTGTGTATATTGTCTCAATTTTCTATTAAAATTCTGCAGTAAAAGAGCAAGTTTTTCCAATGCATGAGCACCCTTATTAGCTTCCCGTTGAACAGAACAGCAATCTGAAGACTTGAAAGAAGAAAATAAATCTGGATAGTTACCTAATTTATTTGTACTCGTTAGATGTGGATAGGAATTCCATTTGGAAATGTAAATAGGCAAGCAATATTAAAGATCCGATGTCAATTCTCAGTTGCATTGTGAACATCTTTTACATACGTAAGCAGTAAGCAATTCTCAAGCTACAAGGAACATAGTTGAAAAAAAAAAAAAAAACACAAATATTTCGAGCTGCTCTTAGAGCTAAGAAATTGGAAGATCACGGACGAACGAGAGAACAAAGGTAGAAATCTAAATTCCGTGTGATCTAGACATTTGGAACCGAATCAGACTGACATCTGCAAATTGAATAGGAAACTTCAAATTTTACTGATTCAATCTAACCAACGAAACAATAATCGTCCTCGTCATCAGGAAGCGGCTGATACAGTGCATTATTTAGTTCCTGTTCATGCCTGCAATGATGAAAACATTCATTGTCACGATTGTGTTGTCATCCTAACATTATTATCCTCGAGATGAAATCTGCATCAAAGGAACCGATGCTGTGTTCGAAATATAACTGAAGCACACCCTAAACGCGCTTCTTAAATAAAAGCCACTTACTTTAGTTGTGCTATCATATCAATTTGAACTTCAGGGGGAGCAAGAGCAGGTGACTCAACAAAATGAAGGTTAGGATCCCTGAAGAGTAATATAATGTGTATCAGCAAACACAGCAAGAACCATCAAAAGCGAACGGAAATGGATTTGTGTGTCAATATTTTACCCTGCAAGTTTTCTAGCAAGATACAGGAATGGCTTCTCGAAGTTGTAGTTGCTCTTTGCTGAAATCTCGTAGTACTGAAGGTTCTTTTTTCTGTGAAATGTAACCTGCTTCGCTTTCACCTGCCTGTTCTTGACATCTATCTTATTTCCGCACAATACAATTGGAATATTCTCGCACACCCTGAGATTGAGAGAAGAATATTAAGTCTGAATTTTTTAGTCAAGATATTTCAACTTTAAGCAATAATGGGAAACATGGTGTTTCTAGGAAGAACCTGCAGAGATCCCGATGCCATGTAGGAACATTTTTGTAGGTAAGGCGCGCTGTTACATCAAACATTATGATGGCACAATTCCCATGAATACTGCATAGATAAAAAAAAATGAATTATGTTAGTGTTAAAATCATTCTGAGATGTAGAAAGAGCATAGGCAGTTCACAGTCATTACTGAAAAAGCCAACATAAACCATGTTCTTCCAGCTATTTCTAAAAGTAAAAATGCAAGATCAAATCTACATTTACATGCATCAATCAGAGGAATGTTTTGCAAACATTAACCACGGCAACGTACAATATTTTCCGTCCAGAAATTGAAAAGTAACTGAAAACGATATTTGCAGTTCGAAATTTCACTAGCTTTGTGCCTATTCAGTTCCTTCACGTGTCCAATTCCAATATATTATGGAGGACTCTGTTCCAAGAGAGTTTTTTACAAAATCAGGAAAAAGCATTTCTGCTCATTTTTAGCAATTCATACAACAGTTAAACGAACATTCCTATTGCCTGTAAATTTATATTACATACAAAATATGAAATCCTTTAGAGTCAAGTAATAGTACAAATCAAATTCGTAAGCAAATATAGGAAAAATTGAGCACTTCTGCTAGACATTATTGAGACTAATTATCCAAAAATGATATGAGCTTATTCCTGTAAATGACGTGTGTCATAAACAATTGAGCATTGTAGCTGATATAAATTACCCAAAACTACTCAATCAAAAAATTTTGCCAAGAGAAACATAAATAGATACAAAGATTCCTAAATTCCTTGGTAAACAAAAAAAAAAAAAAAAAAATTGTATTATTGTCTTTCCTTTTTATTCATCTTTAATTCATCATAATCATAATATATTATACATGACAATAATGATAGAAGATCACTAAATAACTGATATCTCTAACAGCATTCACAAAGTAGGACTAGTAATAATGACTTATCCAATGAAATATAAACTTACTAGTAACCATCTCGAAGTCCTCCAAATTTCTCTTGCCCAGCAGTATCCCAACAATAGAACCTTATTTTGCCGCAGTTTGTGAAGAAGTCCAATGGATGTACCTCTACACCAATTGTAGCTGCATTCCAAAATAGAATCATAATAGACAATCAGTACATCATCTGCGTACCCCTAAATAGGCACAAGATATTAAATATTTACTCTGATGCACAACGAGGTAGAGAGATTCATTAGGATTAACAAGGATAAGAAAACACCAAGATATATGCACATATACGTGTATAAATAATAAATATGTTATAGGGATCAATGAAGTATATCTAACTTCATCATTCCGACTAAGACAAGGTAGACATATTTATAAATACAAAAAAAAATATTCACACACGAAAATATATATGCATATCCAATTGTATGTACATGAAGAAATACATTGATTCCTAAACAATAACATTATTACGCTCATATACCGAAATAGAACCGGCACTTACGCTCGTATTTCTTCTCGAATTCTCCAGTAAGATGGCGTTTAACAAACGTCGTTTTCCCTAACATCATTAAACAACAAAATAATCAACACAACACACATTTCAGCTCTCAATTATATGGAATTAAAGATCCGAAAATAAAAGACGGTATAACATTTGATAGTTAAGTGAAAATATCAGGAAACTTAGTAAAATCACCTGTACCGCCATCGCCCACGATGACAAGCTTGAAGTTTGGGTAATCCACTTGCGGTTGATTCGGAAGTGCCTACACACAAACATGCAAGTACGTAAATAGATAAATGCAGATCAATGTGTGAAAAAAACTTGCAGAAATTCAATATGTATAGTTAAAATTTGAGTGATTGTAGAAGATTTACCATAGCAAGAGAAAGAAACGATTCGTGATTTTAGAATCCAGGGAGAATTGAAGCGCCGAGGGATGATATTTATATAGAGGAGGTGTGCCTTTCGCTTGAGCTGCACGCGGATTTATTCAGCCGTAGGATTCTGTTTGGCTTAATCTTGCCGCGTTAGTCTTGGACGTTCACGTGTACTTGATAGCTTTTTTATTTTTAATCCTTTTATATTTTTCTTTTGTTTCTAATGGGCTTGGGCTCTCTTTATGGTTTTGATTGAATATTTGGAGGGAAAATTAGGCCACGTACCCTATACAAATAAGTATTTTGATTAATACCTTTTAAACTAATTAAACATTTTAATCAAGTAAAAATCATGTCCAGTCCTTAACTATTAACTAACTCACTCAACCTAAATTAACCCGATAGAAACCCATTCCCCATCCATAGAAATGCTCCCTATTCTAGAGTCGATTTCCTCCATCTCCGAGAAACCTCAACCTGAAATCTGTGTTTCCGACCATTTTCCGTCGATTTCATCTCCGTCTCCGTTCATCTTCACTCTTCTCCTTTTCATTTCATGGAAATCTTAAACACCTACCCTAAAAACCTAAACAGTCGAAAGACTAACTTGTTCCGATCAAAATCCAGAAATTTGAGGTCGATTTTGACTTATTTACTTCCACGCCGATTCTGACACCTGTTCCGACTCAAATTTCTATAATGATTGAAGAAAATGGGTTGAAGAGGAAAATATATATTGATGAAGAACCATTTTCAAAGAAGAAGAATAGAGTTTCATCAACATCTTATAAACTTAAGTTAGCCAACATTTTTCACTGCAGAAGTGAAATAAATTTAGTTGTTATTGATGATTGTTGTCATTATTTATGATGCTTCTATACACTTGATTCAATATGGTAGGGCATGTTGTTTACATTTATGTAAAGATTTTGTTAAACACTGATAATAAGTGATAATAAGTTAAAACAATAAGTTACGTGAAGATTTTACTTCAATATATTACTTGATGAATGATTTCTTATACCCTGCTATTTGCAAAACTTATTTGAGTATTACCAGTATCTCTTTACCAATTATAGTTTTGATACTAACACATTGAGGAAATGAAATTCCCAATTTTGTTTGGATTAATTGGGAGTTTGTCACTCTGAGTTTGAGGAGTTGAGAACTAGACTATTAAGGCATACATGTTGTGAGGAAGGGTAAGGAAACTGAGAATCTCATTCATTTGTAGATTTCTCTTGAGTTCACTAGAAAGGTCTTTTAGTATTAGTTATGATTATAGATATATTTTCAAGCAACACTATAATGAACTAGGCAAATTTCACTATATCTATTGACTTGATGGATTCATTCCAGAACTCTGCTTTGTGTCTATGTTTGATAAATGGTTATGTTCACTTCTTGTTGAGTTTTTGTCACTTTTTGAACTTATTGTCACTTTTTCGTGAAAATGCTTTCTATGCATGATTTTTGTGTGAATGACCTCACTGTTAAGCAAAAAAGGGATTGCAATGGGATGCCTTCTCTTGGTGCCAAACCCTAATCCATATGTGGATTATTGTGGTTTCCTGATTAAAGGAAAACATGTGGGTTATTACATTTTTAGACGGAGCCTCCCTTTGTCTAGCATTGACTGGCCTTGGACATTTTAATGTTATTTCTTTAGTTGGTTTCTTAATAATTTGATGTTGTGGCCTCTAAATTCTAGCAAAGTTTACAATTATCATGGTACTTAAACACATTCTGTTGTGTAGAGTAAGCAGAGATAGTGGATTGTGATTAGAAGTTATATCAAGTGGAGGTGGACTTTGCTGTGATTATACATATTTTGTTAATTGTCCAATTGAAAGGAAACATTCAGGTTTATTAAAAGAAATTGTTTTCTCCATAAACAGAGAGTGCTGCTGAGCCTTATCATTACTGAACCTTGAGGTTAGGAAACGGTGCAGAGAAAACGAGAATTGCATTTCGTATTGTCACTGGTGGTGCAATTCTATGATGTTTGTTGAAATGCCGGACGGGAATGTAGGGTGCTGCTCGAACTGCAGGGAACTTTTGAGGCCGAATTGTATGGAGTGTGGTTCTCCACCAATGATGTGGGAATCTTATTTGTGCTAGTGATTACTGGTTGGCTTTGAGTTATATTGGCAGTTTTGGGGTTCGCTTTGTTGTTTACAGCCATAACAGGCTTGTTGCGAGAAGCTGGCCTTGGGCATATTAAAGGCATAATTTTAGATGATGTAGCTGTAGGCTGCTGGGAACTTCATTACCACTGATTTGATGTAGGAAATTCTACCGGAAATGTTAAATTCGCCAATTAAACAAATAGATTGAAAGTTGTCTATCTCTAAAAAGGAATTACGGTGGTTGTATCACTTTTTTTTGTCACTTTGTTGAACTGATTACAATGCTTTAATTGGTATTTGACACATTTTTAAAATTTTTATCATTTTTTAGTGTTTGTCATTTTCTTTAGTGTTTGTCACTTTTTATTAAATTTGTATAACTTTTTTAATGTTTTACTTTTTTTTTTTTGTCAATTCTTTGAAATTTTTATCACTTTTTTGGGTTTGTGTCACTTTTTTGAGTTTATATCACTTTTTGAGAGAGTGTCACTTTTTTTTTTGTCACTTAAAGATGCTTAGTAGTGAACGAAGGAAGAAGAATGACGGTGGTTGTGTCACTTTTTTTTTTGTCACTTTGTTGAACTGATTACAATGCTTTAATTGGTGTTTGANATATTTTCCTAACATAATTCGCTTGTGGATTGGCCTGGACGTGCTGATTATTTTAAAAACATGATTACTGGTGTTGCACAAATGGAGGTACTATTTTGGTATTTGTCACTTTTTTGAGTTTGTATCACTTTTTGAGAGTGTGTGTCACTTTTTTTTTTAAATTTTTGTCACTTAAAGATGCTTAGTGATGAACGAAGAAAGAGGAACAACGGTGGTTGTCACTTTTTTTTTTGTCACTTTGTTGAACTGATTAAAATGCTTTAATTGGTGTTTGACACTTTTTAAAATTTTTATCATAACCTCGTTATATCGATCAAGATACATCTCTTTGGAGTCGTCGTTGGTTTACGTTTTCATTTTGGCACAAGTTATGTTCGATTTTTCATTTGAATTCTATATTCAATCTACAATATTATCTGAATTCATTTATGTAAAAAAAGAACCTAATCACCAATTTTCGAATGTTCTGAGCCTATGAATATATATACTTTGAGTTGAAATATTTTAGAAAAACTTATTTGATAATGCCAACATTCTAATAAAAACACCATGAATCTGAGATGGCATTCTAATAAAAACACCATGAATCTGAGATGGCATACTGCATTCTTGCTACAATATAATTGTTGATGATTAACTTTTGGATAATCAACATATGTCATAATGGTGTCTTTGCCTGCAATCAATGAATGGATTTTAGAAATTGTTTGGCATTTAATCTTCTTGTAATATCACATATTATGATATGGATCATGCTGTATGTTTCAGCTTCAGTTCAACAAAAAGTTAAAAGTATCTAAACTGATTTCTTTTATCTTTGTACAGAAATGGATGCAGTAAACGTTTACGTAATTAATAGGACGGATATTTTGGTCTCCATGTTACTTTTGGTTGCAATTACGTGGGGCTTGTCGATATGATAACGAACGAGCTGAAGGTTGATAGGAGACGTTCGTGTAACAAGATTGCATATACTGCAGATGTAAAAATGTTCCCAATCTGGATAATGTATGACAATTTTCTGCAATTTTACTTGAAGCTTAAGCGTAGGGATCCACGGATTACGGAGTATGCATTACGTATCAACATGATTGAGATCTTACAATCCACAAACTATGTACCCATCCTGACTATTGCGGAACAAAGTGTAGTTCAATCGGATCACTTCAATGCTTCACACCTTCCCACAGCTGATTTGTCAATAAGAAATCCAGGAACACATGATTTCATATCAAGCATTGAGGTATCAGAACTGGAGACGAAAGATTACAAATTTGAAGTAATGACGTGCAAATTGTACGTAAAAAAAAAAAAAAAAAATTTCGAGAAAAAGATGTCTTGAAGAACCTTGACCATTATATGAAGGCTAAATCATAAAATTTTATTACGTCCAATTGCAAATGCTCTCGTCATTTTAGTTTCGCCTAAAACCTTTTGCTGATTTTAAGTTCATTAGTCCAATACCTTTAGATGAATGCATAAAATCTTATCTTAGATGCAATTGATAAGAACATGTGTAGATGAGTAGATGTGGTTTACGTTTCATAAACTTAATTGATTTCACTGCTTCTAGTATCAATAGCCTAAAACACATTTCAAATGTAAATAGCATCTTCTACAAAAATTCAAATGCAGAGTAAGAAGACATTATTAATATAAATTTCATAGCAACATTGCACACCCTGAACTGTCAATCAAAATAACATGAAAATGAAATCGAAATATGCCATACACATCTAACTCGCTACTTTTTTTTGGGGCAGAAATCGGAACTGCTACTGTTTGACTGTTTGTTGCCATAATTGGCTGGAACATATAACCTACTTCGTATCACCAGAAATGAATCAGAATTTGAGAGCAGATCTTCGAAACTAGGCCCCCGATTAGGGTTCAAAATGGCAATAAAGCCCTAATAAGTGATGGTGCGTCATATTATTACGAGCCCGAGCTCGAGCACAAAACCTGAACTTGACATGCTCCAGTATGCTGGTTCCAAGCTCGGGTTTTATGTTGAGGTCGGGCTTCAAGCACTTTCATCCGGTCTCCTTGACCTCACATCTTCTAGAAACAGTAATCCTATTTTGACTATAATCACCACTTTTCCTATCTAAATACAAACTGCCAACCTATTACAAATTTGACTCTAACTTAAACTATGCACTTCTAACATAACACAAACACCTTGTATGACAAGGATAAAGACTACAGAAAGTTGGATTCTATTAGGACTCCATCTCCAACACCTATAAATACATGACTCAACCTCATTATTTAGGTACGTTTTACATAATATTCCAGCATACAACATTTTGCACAATTTTTCTTCCTAACTTAAGTATCGGAGGAGCGACGAGGACATACATCGACACCTTTGTTTCAGGTATTGGAAATTAGATAGTGCGAAATTCAATCATTCAATTCGAGTTCGTTCAGGTACAAGTTTTTGGTAGCATCATTGGCGACGTCTGTGGAAAGCGCTACCAAAAGCCATGATTAACACACATTCAGGACATCTTTCAGTAAGCTCATCCGCTCCTAGCCAGTTCCCTACCGAACACCCTTCGTTTCCCCAAGAGGTATCGTCAGGAGAACCACCACATCCACCAGTAACGGTCGCTTCTGGAGTGTTTGAGGAACTCCGCCAACAAGTGGCCACGCTAACTCAAATGCTAAATCACAGAAGTATACCCCCACCACCATCGTCACAAAGTGGTCTTATAGCAGATGCTCGGGCTCTCAGCCCTAGCTACGGTGATGCCGGAACCTCAGACGTATCACATGTGCCCTTATGTTCGGGATCAATTACGATGAACTTTGTTGATCTTACCAGGATTATTTAGGAGAGAATCACGACCGGAATGCTTCAGAAGTCTCAGGCAACAACAGGGTTCACCCTTAACACACTTTTTACCTCGGAAGTCTTATCATACCTGCTACCGGACCGATTTAAGTATCCTCGGGTGAAGAGTATGATGAGACAATCGACCCCATCAACCACCTCAACATATACACGGATATCATGACCTTGTAGGTCGCACCCGATGCAGTAATATGCAAGGCCTTTCCTTAAACACTTGCCAAAGTAGCCAGGGATTGGTTCTCCACATTGGAACCCAACTCCATATCTTTTTTTTTTAGACTTGGCCAACAAATTCTCCACTTTCTTTGCAAGTAGTAAACGCATCAAGAATACAGTCGCGCTACTTATGCAGATGGGTTAAGGACCCAACGAAACACTTCGTAATTTCATGACAAGGTTTAATAAAGAAAGACTTCTGATCCCTGATCTGCATATCACAGCCGCAGTCTCTACTCTAACATATGCTATAAGATGTGAGGCTTTTAAGATGTCTCTGTCAAAGATAGCTCCCAAGTCAATAATCGACCTACTTATTTAGGCTGAAAAATACATCAACCATGTTCCCAAGGAGAAATGCATTGCCATTAAAGAAGCCCAAGCTTAAGAAGCCGCATGAGTCTAACCATCGTCTAGATCCTTTTCGGAGCAAGCCAAGACAAGACCCCCCTCCAACATCCTTCACTTGTCCGAATATCACAAGGTCTAACATTTTAATAAAAATTAAAGATCTTAAAGAACTAAAATAGCCTCCAAGGCTGCGTGCTCCATCAGACACCAGTGATAGGAACAAGTACTGTGATTCTCATCAAGATCATGGGCACACGATCGAAGGTTTGCTTTGCCTTGAAGCGAGAAATTGAAGCCCTCAACAAGCGGGGATTTCTGGGTACTTACTTCAGCCAGGACAAGCGTTAGAGGAACAACCAGGGCAAGGACAAAGCTCCGGAAGATCAGGGAAACAAACAGCCAATAGCAGGCACCATTAATATCATTGTCGGAGGGACGACCTTGGTAGGGGACTCCAACAGCGGGCGTAAGCAGTACGCTAGGCAATACCCCTCGATCTCAAACATGGATCTTGGTAGTGTAGAAGACACCGCTTTCAGATCATAGGACTTAGAAGACGTGTCTTTTCCTCATGACGACGCATTGGTTATACGACGATCATTGCTAATTTTGTAGTGAGAAGAATTCTGGTGGATAATGGAAGCGCGGCTAATGTGCTGTCACATGAGGCTTTCATTTAGATGGGTATTTCAACTTAGCAGCTCATGTCGATCAAAAACCCCTTCAAGGGTTCGGAGGTGGTGTCATCATTCCAGAAGGCATTATCGGGTTACCTCTCACCTTGGGATTAGAAGGAAAGGAAGTAATGCATGTCACAACCTTTCAAGTAGTTTGTACTCCTATGGCCTACAATGCCATACTTGGAAGGCCATTGCTTAATAGTATTAAGGCAATTGTCTCAACCTTTCACCTAGCAATGAAATTTCCTACAAGTGGTCTAGGTAGTTCGATGAAGCCAATCAGTAGCCAGACAATACTATGTTACTGGCGCTTTGGAGATCAAGGCTGACATCATGCAACTTTTAGAGCTCGATCTTGACCTCGAGCATCATGGAAGACTTGCCCTAGTGGAGAAGATAGAGGAGGTTGAGCTCAAACCTGTTAGAAAGGTTACCATTAGTCGAGATCTTGATGCTACAACCATGGCCGAACTTATCGATTTTCTATCCTGCAACCTCGACATATTTGCTTGGAATGTCGAACATACGCCTAGAATTAACCCCGAAGTTACAGTACACAGACTCAACAAAAACCCATATGCAAGACCAGTGAAGCAAAGGAGGAGGTAGTTTGCGCTAGAACTGCAGGAAGTCATACGAGAAGAAACTGCTAAGCTCATCAATGCAAAATTCATTCGGGAAGTCCAATATCCCAATTGGCTTGTCAATGTTGTTCTTGTTAAGAAAGCCAATGGAAAGTGGTAAGTTTGCATCGACTTCACAGATCTGAACAAAGCATGCTCTAAGGACAACTATCCCCTACCTTGAATCGATACTCTTGTGGACAATACCTTAAGTAATAAATTATATAGTTTTCTAGATGCTTTCTTTGGGTACCATCAAATTTTTATGGCAGAAGAGGATCAGGAGAAAACCTCAGCCATTTATTGCTACAGGGTCATGCCATTCGGGTTGAAGAATACAGGAGCAACATATCAAAAACTTATTAATAAGGTCTTTGCCAACTTGATAGGGAAGAACATCGAGGCATACGTAGACGATGGTCATTAAGAGCATGCAAGTGGATTGTCATATCTTTGCCCTTGAAGAGGTCTTCGCTACATTGCGGAGGTACAAGATGAAGCTGGATCCTACGAAATGTGCATTTGGAATGGTTTTCGACAAGTTCTTAGGATTCATAATCATAATTAGAGGAATAGAGGCTAGCCATGACAAGATCCAAACCTTGATATATATGGAACCCCCAAGTTGCAAGAAGGACATTCAAAAATTAACATGTTGGGTTACAGCCTTGAATAGGTGCACTTACCTTGGTTATAGCTGCCAGGAAACTACGTCAATATTTTCAATCTCATCCAATTGTTGTGCTCACTAATCAATAATTTAGACACATATTTCAAAAATCAGATGTCTCAAGAAGACTACTGAAATGGGCAATTGAACTAACGAGTTTGATATAGAGTCCAAGTCGTTGCCCGCAATTAAAGCTCAAGCCTTAGCTGACTTCATTGCAGAACGTACCCCTAAGCCTCGGGGGCCACATGAGGACCTGAGCAAGACCTTGAAAATTTGGAAAATCTTCGTAGATGGAGCATCGAATATTTCGAGATTGGGCGCTAAGGTTATCATCACTAACCTAAACAAGACAACCGAGATCCAATGTGCACTCAAGTTCGAATTTGAAGCCACCAACAATGAAGCAGAATGAAACTGTCATCCTAGCTCTAGAACTGGCATACAACCTTGAACTTGAGCACATCAAAGTTTTTAGCGACTCACAACTAGTGGTTGGCCAGATCGAGGGTGCTTTTGAGAGAAAAGATGAGAAAATGAGTCTGTCTTGCTTAAATGTGCATGACCTTTAGAGACGATTCAAGAGTTGTGAAATCCTTAAAATTGCCAGAGCTGACAAATCAAAAGCCGACATATTATCTAGGCTCATGTTCATGGGAATAGACGGACTTGACAGAATGATATACATCAAGATGGTGACGGAACCAAGCCATAAAACAAAAGTCAAGCGTCATGGACATTGACCACGAGCCCTCTTAGATGGATCCGATAATTGATTTCATAAGTAGTGGGCATTTGTCGATGGATCTCCGGGCTGCAAGGAGCATTAAGTCCTGAGCGGCAAGGTATTGCATCATCAGAAGAGTCTTATTTCGAAGAAGTATTACTCTTCCTTACCTTAGTTGTGCTAGACCTTTCGAATCTCTCTGAAGCTTTGTTGAGGTCCACGAAGGTGTGTGTCGGAATCACTAAGGTGCTCAAGGTCTCGTTTATAAACTTATAAGGTATGGGTATTATTGGCCTAGCATGAAGAACGATGTAACGGACTACGTAATGATGTGTGACAAGTACCAGAGATTCGGTAATATCATACATACCCTAGAGGAAAAGCTGACTCTCATCCACTTTTCGACTCTTTTCGAGTAGTGAGGAATTGACATCCTTGGAGCTTTCCCTTTGGCACAACTAAAATTCGTTGTCGTAGCGGTGGCGGTAATCTCAGAGCCCAAGCTCGGATCATTCGTGTGAAAGTCCATTGTGTGCAAGTTCGGAATACCAAAGGTGCTGATAATGGACAATGGAAGCCAATTTGTTAATTTGCGATTCAAAAAATTTTGTACCAACTTAGGGATTGACCATCGCCTGACTTCAGTCTCACACCCTCAGAGTAAAAGTCTCGTCGAAGTAACTAACTGAATCATATTATAAGACCTTTGAACAAGGATCGGGAATGCCAAGGATAGTTGGCCAGAGGAACTGCCCACCACACTCTGGACTTACATGACTTCCCATAAGACAGCAACTGGTGAGACCCCTTTCATGTTAGCTTTTATCGTAGAAGCCACAATACCAATTGAGGTCAGCTTACCAACATAGATGAGGGTCAAACCCCACATTGAGGAGCAAATGACCGAGCACCTTGACTCACTTGAAAAAGTTCAAGAACAAGCCTTGCTGAGGATCGCAAGTTAACAAAACAAAGCAGCAAGGTACGTCAACACCAAGGTCCAAGACAAGGAGATTCAGAGTTGGTGATTTAGTCCTTAGGAGGGCAGAATCTGTTGGGCATCCTCCACGAAAACTAGGACCTGTATGGGAAGAGTCTTTCGAAGTTATACGAAAAGTAAGAGGCGGTGCATACAGCCTGAAGGATACCTTGGGAAGACCACTCCCAAGGCCTTGGATTGTTGACAACTTGAAAATTTATTACAAGTAGCTGGTTACGGACTCATGTTTTCAGGTTGTTTGGTTTTCTGTTTCGTACATAGGTAGCTCTTTTTTACCTTTTCATCTTTATTTTTGGTTCTGGTTCAAGCTTGCGTGCCCTCAAACAGTTTATTTTTTCAGTTATGGCTAATGTGCCATTGTACTCTTTCGCTATTTGGAACTCGTTTTGACAATAAGAACTTGTCCCAAACACATTAAATTAGCATAAGGTCGTACTCAACACATGCAGCTGGCACATTAAACTAGCATAAGTTCGTACCCCACGCATGCAGCTAGTACATTAAGTTAGTATCAAGTCATGCTTCGTGCATGTAGCTAACATATTAAATTAGCGTAAGGTTGTGCTCTACACATACAACTAACACATTTGAACTATCATAAGGTCGTGCTCCGCGCATGCAGCTAGTACGTTAAATTAGCATAAGGTCGTGCTTTGTGCATGCAAATAGTACATTAAATTGGCATAAGGTCATGCTCCGCGCATGTATTGGTACGACTATCAGCTATAATGTCCTCGACCTTAATACACAATATTCCTCAGAATCAAATTATGTTGAGGTCGAGAACGGGGTGGTATTCACTATCTGTGAGCAACCTCAAGATAAAATATCAAATGACACACTCGAACTCTACATACAGGAGATTAAAAATATCATAGCACATCGAACAAATAACTCAAGCTTGTTGGCCAAAAACTAGTCAAGTGAAATGTTCGAGCTAAAAATTAAGCAAATAACTCAATCTTGTTGGCCAAAAACTAGTCAAATGAAACGCTCGAGCAAAAAATTAAACAAAAACTCGAGCTTGTTGGCCAAAAACTGGTCAACTGAAACGCTCGAACTAAAAATTAAACAAAAATTCGAGCTCGTTGACCAGAAAATTGGTCAAGAAAATAGCTCGAGCTACACACAAACTCGAGCTACCTATATATTATTATGTGCCCGAGCTAAAATATTGAACAAAGAACATGATCTTACATTATCCGAATTGAAGATAGGCATTGATCAGTTTCTGAAATCTATATATATTGAATGAACGAACATAATTAACAAAAAATATCGAGCTAACACTAAATCCAAAAGATGAAGCCAGAACGGGCAATGTACTTTACATTTTTTTTCAAAAACATAATTTCAAAAGCTCAGGGTAGGGGTTTAATCAAGATTTGTCGCGTCAGCAGTATCTCCCCGATTTGAAATCTAGACCTTCCCCCGTCCTCTTCCTCGCCTTTGACCTCTGATGTCGAAAGCTCGAGCTCATTCACCAGTTCATTGATGGACTTAAGCTCCTCGACCATGAGCTCATTCGCCAGCTCATTGGTTCTAAAAAATGAGCGAGCTAGCCTCAGGACGTAATGATAGGAGCCCAAGCCGTATTACCAACCAGTGCCTCATATTCTTTAGATTTTTTGAACTCTTCCACCGCCTGAGCTCAACCCTTCACCAGCTGGTCCTCGAACCCCTTCTTAGCATGAATAAGCTCGAGCTTTGCCTCATCAGCCTCGTCCTTCGCTGCCCTTATTTGATCTCGAACTTTTCTCGTTTCGATTCGAGCTAGATCACGCTCCACCTCGAGCTCTTGAATACACTTATCCTTTTACTCATTTTGTGCCTCAAGCTCAGCCACCTTGGTCGATGAACCTAGGCTCTTCATAGCCAAGTCTCAAGCCATGCTCAAGGTCTGAAAAGTAAGGACAGTTAGTATTAGAACGAACACTAAAGAACGTAAACAACTAGTTCCAGGTCGAATACATACCTTCAGAGTCATGAGCTCAAATGCCCTCATCCCATCACCAGGATTGACCTCATCCAGGTATTTGTTCACTAAGCTCGGGATCAATGGGCATCGAGCATGTTCCTCCAACATCGAGTTGTCTAGAGGTCTATCATCCTCTAAGTCCATTATCTTCGGTGTACTTCGGAGAGTGGAAGCACGAACTAAAGTTTAGGGAGATTGCTGTGGCGGAGAGGCTGGGCTCTTTGAGGATTACCCGATCCTGATAGGGATATTGCTCGAGGCTGCTTGTTAAGCTCGCTTCTTCTCCTTCGACGGGACAGACACTTTGGCCTTCACACCCTTGGCCTTCTAGTGTACGTTGGTAAGAAGTGCTGATGGGTTGAAAGACATCTCTAATTTGTAAAATAAGACAAGTAGTTAGCTCGAGCAATAGTTCGGGGGTTAATAAAAATAACGGAGGAAGATAAGATCGTACCCTCGATCCCTCTCACATTAGCAAGGTCAAGGGTGTTATTTTCGAGAAGATAGTCAATTTTGTCTGCAAAGGGATCGTGATTCACTATTCTTAACATATCCCTACCTAGAACCTCGAGTTACTGTTGACCCTCGTTAAACCTATCCCTATCCGAAATTTTCCATTTCGGGCTAAACGAATGATCGGGGTAATGGGGTTTTGCAAAAACGAATCGCCCTTTCCATTTCCTAAGAGAGCTTAGGGTCTCAAGAGTCCTAAACCCTCCCTTGGTGGATAAGTATACAAAACAGTTATACCCAAGTGCGAACTTCATGTCAAAGACTACCCTTAAGAGGTCGAGTCGTGGCTCGATCTTAAGGTATCCACACAGGATGAAAAAATAAACCAAGAACCTCCAACTATTGGGAACTAACTGACCTGGACACATTAGGCAAGAGGTCAGGAAATGAATGAAAAAAGGGTGGAGAGGCCACGTAAGCTCGGCCTTAAGGGCATCTCTAAAAAATGTCAAATTTCCCTCTCGAGCATCAACTACGGACTCACTTGGCTCGGTGGTCCTTATGTCACATAGGGGCATAATCCCGAACTCCCTAACAACTTTTATAATTACTTGTTCTTTATATTAGGTCAATTTCCTAGGGTAGGCCAGGGTTATCTCGACCTCAGGGTGCGATCTGATGGGAACTGCTATAGGGATAAGGTCTGCACCTGCATTCTCGGGGCTCCTAGTGGTCGAGCTTCTAGAAGACTGTCTACTACTATTACTCGACCCCTCACTACTACTACTCGACATTATGCTACTTACAAAATAAATACTTAAAAGTTCGAACTTATCGCTTAAGGTGGTCACTCACAAAACCCTGTAAGCTTCGACCTGGAACTGCTTTTATAGAGAGTTGAGAGTGAAAAAGTGAAAAATGGATGGTGAAAATGGAGGTATTTATAGGGGGTCAGAAGAAGGTCAAGGACGTGTAATCTTGACCCTTATATTATGCCACGTGTCGGCCATCTAAGGTCGATCTTTCCCTGCCCTACACGCGTCAAACACGTGTCAAACACCCAACTGTCACCCCACGAACAACCAATTAAGTTCGATCTCAGGCTATTTTACTTTATTGCATCTCACCTCCCAGCTCGAGTACGTAACTTTTAGCTGTGACCTAGATGCACGGGGGCCTGTGATGCGTTATAATATTATGAGCCTGAGCCCGAGCTCGAGCTCGAGCACAAAAATCGAACTTGACATGCTCCAATTATGTTGGTTCCAAGCTCGGGTTTTATGTTAAGGTCGGGCTTCAATCTTTTTCGTCCGATCTCCTTGACCTTATCTCACATCTTCTAGAAGCACTAATCCTATTTTGACTGTAACTCTCCACTTTCCCTATCTAAATACAAATTGCCAACCTATTTCAAATTTGACTCTAACTCAAACTATGCACTTCTAACATAAAACAAACACATTGTATGACAAGGATAAGGACTACAGAAAGTTGGATCCTATTAGGACTCCATCTCCAATACTTATAAATACATGACACAGCCTCATTATTTAGGTACGTTTTACATAATATTCCAGCATACAACCTTTTGCACAATTTTTCTTTCTGACTTAAGCATCGAATGGGCGACGAGAACACATATCGACGCCTTTGTTTTAGGTATTGGAGATCATATCGTGCAGAGCTCAATAATTCAGTTCTAGTTTGTTTAGGTACAAGTTTTTGGTAGCATCAAGTGCCAAAAATAAGATCAATAAATTGATTTTGTGGAATAATGGTAGAGATTAGGGTGCTTGATATCTATAGAAGATCTATTTCTATTATGGTTTTTGGGATTTCTTTAGAGGCATTCACTTTTGAGAAGATCTATGTGCAATGGTGGAATTTGAGATTGGACACCAATTTAGGAATCATGAACGTGATTAACTTCTATGAAGGGCTTGTTTAAAGGAGTGAACTTTAGTATAGTTTAAATCAGTGTTCTAAAAAATGTAAAGCATGGAGGTCGAGTTTAGGCGAAGTCTAAGTGTTAAAAAACGTTTTCTTATTTTAATATTATTTTAAAATTTTCAATCAATTTAAAATTTATTTAATAATTAAAAGAAAAAAAGCCTTGAAAAACGTAAAAAAAAGAGTACGCTAGGCACACCTAGGCGTGAAAAAAAGTTTTAAAAAATGAAAAAGCATAAAAAAATAAAATAAAAATAAAGGTGAAGTGAAGCGTTTTACTCTCATTTCGAGCTTAGGGAACACTAGTTTAAATTCATGTATGAATTGATTACTATTCACTTTTTTTAATTTTACTGTAATAAAATAGTATTCATGGAGAAAAAAATTGTTTTAAAATTTTCAATCAATTTAAAAATTATTTAATAATTAAAAGAAAAAAACCGTTGAAAAACGTAAAAAAAAAAGAGTATGCTAGGCACGCCTAGGCGTGAAAAAAAGTTTTAAAAATTGAGAAAGCATAAAAAAAAAAGGTGAAGTGAGGCGTTTTGCTCTCATTTCGAGCTTAGGGAACACTAGTTAAATTCATGTATGAATTGATTACTATTCACTTTTTTTAATTTTACTGTAATTAAATAGTATTCATGGAGAAAAAATTGAAGCTATGAAAACTCACGACATATTAAATCAAACCCAAAAAAGTCAAGAATCAATGTTTTGAAAGAAAGCTCGACCCAATAAATTATTGAACCAAGATAATTACAATAATATCTTGACACCGTGATCACAAAATATATTAACCTTACTTAAATTGTTCAACGCCACAATAATTTAATTCTTGAAAATTTCGAAATTAATTGGATGAAAAACGAGAAGAAAGCAATATCTTGTAATAATATCTCTCAAATTATGTATTTTTACAATGAAAATAATGATCCTATTTATATGTCTATTTATATGGAATCTATAAAACCCTAATAAAAAGGGAATTGAACTCTAAAAATAACAAAATATATAATAAAATAGAGTTTTAACTAAAATAGAAGATTGTGCGAAATTTGAAAAATGGCGTCCTAGTTTGAATTATGTGGCCGCATAGGCTAATGGCATGCGGTCGCATAGGTCAGTCATCAGCCTTCAATTGAGTTTCGGTAAGGGGCTATGCGGCCGCATGCTTAGTTACCCTATGCGGTAGCATGGGTCTTCACTTCACTTCAGCTCCATCATCCACTGCTCAAACCAAATCGATCCATCTTGTTCCGTCCTCCATGTCCAATATGAAACTTGTCCCTTTACTTGTCACGATCAATGTTTCGTCCACCGTGGTTTGAGCAAGTAGTCTTACTACTTCTTTGACGAGTTTCGCTAGCGACATAGTCATAGGCCCTTCTTCAACGATCAATGGATCTTTGCTCGGACTTACCTTCGTATCGTGGATCATATCATTCCCCCACTCTTCGAAAAGATTCGACCTCGAATCTATACCTGTATCAAAGAGAGAAAGATTAGAGATATTTAAAGTAGCTGAAATATTATACTCACTAGGAAGATCTAATTTGTAGGCATTGTCATTAATTTTTTCAAGGATTTGGAATGGACAATCTCCCCATAGCTACAACTTCAACTTTCTTTGTTCTGAAAATCACTCATTCCTCAAGTGTACCCAAACCTAATTTTCTGGTTCAAATGTAATGCTCTTTTGTCCTTTATTTGCTTGACAAGCATAATGCTCAATTTTCTTCTCAATTTGGCAACGTACCTTTTCATGGAGGGACCTTACCAACTCAGACTTCTTCTTTCCATCTAAGCTACATCTCTCATTAATAGGTAAATGAATTAAATCTAAAAGTGTTAGTGGATTAAAGCCATAAACAATTTCAAATAGAGTATAAGAAGTAGTAGAATACATGGCCCTATTATATGTAAATTTTATGAATGACAAACAATTCTCCCAACTCTTCAAGTTCTTATTGACTATAGTGTGCAATAGTTATTTCATAATCCTATTAACAAGTTGGTGTACCCATCCATTTGTGAGTGGCAAGTTGTAGAGAATAATAGTTTAGTTCCTAACTTACCCCACAAAACCTTCCAAAAATGACTAAGGAACTTAACATCTCTATCCGATACAATACTTCTAGGTATCCCATGTAAGCGCACTACTTCCTTACAAAATAAATTCGCAATGTTAGTGGCATCATCAGTTTTATGACATGAATGAAATGAGTCATCTTACTAAATCTATCTACCACCATAAATATTGAATATCTTCATTTCTTAGTCCTAGGTAAACCCAATACAAAATCCATAAGTACATCAATCCAAGATTCACTAGGAACATGTAATGGCGTATATAAACATTGAGGTGAAATCTTAGATTTAGTCTTTTGACAAGTGATGCATCTACTACAAACCCGATCAACATCAACTTTCATCTTATGCCAATAAAAATGTTTACCTAACATTTCTAAAGTTTTCTTAACCCTAAAATGACCAATTAGACCTCTATTATGTGCTTCACATACTAATAACTCTATCATTGAACATTTAGGAACACATAATTTATTTTCCCAAAATAAATACCCATCATGCTTAAAAAAATCTATCCATAGCCCCCTTATCACATGATTCGTATATATTAAAAAAATTTGGATAATTAGCATACATATCCTTAAAATATTCAAATCCTAGCAATTTGGAACCAAAAGAAGTTAGAAGTATGTACGTCATTGACAAAGCATCCGCTACCACTTTTTTTTATACATTATTTGTACCGAATAACAAAAGGAAATGTTTCGATGAACTCCATCGACCTTGCATGTTTTAGCTTACCTTGACCCCCTTAAATGCTTCAAGGACTCATGGTCGGTGTGAATCATGAACTCCTTTTGGCCATAGATAATGCTGCCATGTTTTCAAAGCTCGAATGAGTACATACATTTCCTTGTCATATGTAAAATAATTGAGAGCTGTTCCACTTAGGTTTTCACTGAAGTAGGCTATTGGTATTTTATCCTGTATCAAAATAACTCCAATACTTATACCTGAGGCATCACATTCAATCTCAAAAATATTGTTAAAGTTAGCTAATGATAAAATCGGTGAGATGCATAACCTATCCTTAATAGTGTTAAAAGCATGTTCTTGTTCGACACCCCAATAAAATCCTACACTTTTTCTTACAATCTCTGTGAGTGGTTTGACAAGTGTGCTAAAGTCTTTAATAAAACGCTTATAAAAACTGGCTAACCCATGAAAACTTCTTACCTCAGTTATACTTTTAGGTGTTTGTCACTTTTTGATGGCCTTGATTTTCTCTTCATCCACTTCAATACCCTTTTACTAACGGCATAATCAAGAAAAATAACTTTTTTCATGCAAAGTGTGCACTTTTTGAAGTTAACATAATGTTGTTCTTGCCTTAAGACCACAAGCACACATCTTAAATGCCTTATATGTTCATAGATCCTTGCTATGTACCAAGATGTCATCAAAGTAAACTACTACGAATTGACCTATGAATGCACGTAAAATATGATTTATTAATCTTATAAATGTGCTACATGCATTAGTAAGTCCAAATGACATGACTAACCACTCATATAACCCATATTTAGCTTTAAAAGCGATTTTCCATTCATCTCTTTCCCTCGTCCTAATCTGATGATAACCACTTTTAAGATCAATTTTATTAAATATATATGATCTGTGTAATTCATCTAACATATCATCTAACCTATGAATAGGATGACGAAACTTTACCGTTATATTGTTGATGGTCCTACAGTCGATGCACATGTTTCATCTTTCTTTGGCACAAGTAGCACGACATGACACATGGACTCATACTCTCCCTCACATACCGTTTGCTCATTAATTCTTCCACTTGTTTTTGAAATTCCTTCATCTTCTCGGGATTACTTCGATAAGCCGGTCTATTTGGAATGATAGCTCTAGGTACGAAATTTATTTGATGTTCAATGCTTCGAATGGGTGGTAGCCTTTTTTCTCATCCGAGTAGTTATGGCAATCAAATATAAGTTCTATTTTCTTTTCCCACTCCAAATATGCTTCCGGATCGCTTTTTCCTTTGAATGAAGGAATTGTCATTTTAATGTCCAAATTTCTATCAACATCATCTCCAACATAATCTTTAGCCCTCCTATCATGCATATTTCCTCTATTCCTCACACTTCCTATTTCAACCTCCACCAATGCATTATCATCAATCCCATTATCCGCTTCATTTTCACCACTAATTTTCTCTCTACAATCCCTCATTCCTTGCCTCCATGTGTTAGGAACTTCTCTAGGTCGTTCCCTACACAAATTAGCAAACAATGTGCCTTACCTCTCCATTCACATCTCTTTCTTATCCATTATATCTCCTATATCACCAAACAACCTTTCAAACCGTCGTATCATCTCCTCTGTCAGATGACTTGACTATTCTTACTGCTTGAAATAGAATCGTCTCTGTTAGACATCCTAAATCTAGTTTAATATTTGTCTCACGTGTGTACACTCGTGTATCACTCAATTTGGTCTTTTTCCTCTATTAATGTCACCAGTCTGTCTTTTTCTACTTAATGCTTTATTGTAAGTGTTTCAAAAAATTAATTCGATCTCAATAAAAAATTCCAACCCTTATGGAGTTTAAACAAAGAATGGAGTAAGGAAAGTGATTTAGAATGATTGAAGAAAGTATTAAACTTTGAATGAAATGTTAAGGATAAATTCAAGAAAATATTTCTTGAATTCGGACTTGACACTTCTTTTTAAATGCATGAGAATTCAACAAAGGGCCCAAAAAATCGGAGAAAAAATTAATTTAGGTACTAATTTAACGTACAAATGGTTTTTGAATTTTTTTAGTACTTTAATTGGATTGAATGACTTAAAGATGAAGAATATGAAGAACAAAGATAAGTACTCAAACAAAAACAAATAAGGAATTAAATGATATAACATTGATTTTTGGAGCCAACACTTGATATCAACTGATGCGAAACCATGTAGCAATTGAAGTTACGAAACCCACGACAGATTAGATCAAACCTAATAAAGTAAAAAATCAACGTTTGAAAGAAAGCTCGACCCAATACATTATTGAACTAAAGAACTAAGACAATTGCAACAATATATTGATTCTGTGATCACAAAATTTATGAACCTTACTTGAATTATTGAATGCCACAAGAATTTAATTCTTGATAAATTCGAAATTAATTGGATGAAGAACGCGAAAAAAAACAATATGCTTTACAATAATATCTTTCAAATTGTGCGTTTTCACAATGAAAATAACGATTCTATTTATATGGAATCCATAAAACCTAATAAAAATGGAATTAAACTCTAAAATAAACAGAAAATATCACGAAATTGAGTTTAACTAAAATAAAAGATTGCACGAAATTTGGAAAACATGTGTCCTAATTTGAACTATGCGGCTGCATAGGCTAATGGCATGCGATCGCATAGGTCAGTTATTAGCTTTCAATGGAGTTTCTGTAAGGGACTATGTGACCGCATGCTTACGTACCTTATGCAGTCGTATAGGTCTTCATTTCAGCTCCCTCATCCGTTGCTCGAACCAACTTGATCCATCTTGTTCCATCTTCCATGTTCAATATGAAACTTGTCCATTTACTTATCGTGATCAATGTTTTATTTACCATGACTTGAACAAGTATTCTTATTGCTTTTTTGACCCACTTCGCTAGCAATCTAGTCATAAGCCCTTCCTCAATGATAAATAGATCTTTACTCGGACTTGCTCTCGTATCGTGGATCACATCACAACCTAATATCCGAATATAACCTCTTTTTAATATTGAAATATTGCAATTAGGTTTTCATAACATTTTCAAAAGAATAATGTTATATAGTACCATTGATATTATAACACCAATCTAGATTACGCTAAATGATTGACTCAATGAAAAGTAAAATTAAGTGATTTATTTAATTATACCTCTCATTTAATGCCACATTAATGACACCTAAACTTGTATTTTAACACTAATAATACTAAATATTATTACTCTTTTAAAAGAGTGCAACAGATCTCTAACTTTAAAATGTTTGCAACGTCTCAAACCTGTGAGAAAATAAGCGGCTGAAAGACATGTAGACGATAATTTTCTGACAATCCATTAGTATTACACGTCTACCTTTCACAATGGCAATATAGTACATACACAATTATAATTAAAAGAAAAACAAAAGAGAAAATTCTTTATCTTCGCCACCCCCACCTCAACATTAAAAGGATTTGTCTGTCCAAACCCTGGTTTCACGTTAATTTGTTTCACAGGGTTTGGAAAGAGAGGATGTGGAGAGATGATCAAGAAGGTGGTGGTGCCAATGGCATCGTGGTTGGCCAAGGGTGGGGTGGGTGTTAGGGATAGAAAATTTTCCCTTTTTTTCTCTTTTTTTCCCCCTTTTTAATTATTTTAATTGTTTTAAATTGGAAAAGGCTGAAAACGTTGTTTCACTTTTTAAAAGTGGACAACTACAATTCACGCTTTAAACTAATGGGTCTTTAGATGATTACTGTGCAAAGGTCATTCGGCTGTAGGGATGGCGGAGACAATCCCGTGCCCCGCCCCACATTAAGCGGGGCGGGCGGGGGGGCGGGGAGGAGA
>CAIGRB010085335.1:0-10709 GCA_903798255.1 Fraxinus quadrangulata | reverse complement strand
AAAAAAAAAAAAAAAAGTAAGAAAATAACAAAGAACATACTATGAAGAAAATTCGCATCAAAATAATCTCGAAATGAGAAACAAATAATATGATTAACAGAGTGGCATCATACTTCATTTTAAGAATTTGATTGTCTCCCTTAGAGTTTGACGAGAAAATATACATGAATAAAATTATGAAAGAATTAAGAAGACAAAGTTTAGGTTGCTCAACCTAAAGTACCTGTCAATTCTCGAATGATGAGGAGAAATTTTTAATTTCTTTATTTTAACTTGTAATCAATTACAAAGAAAATAAAATTTAATGCTTACCCCTGTTTGGTTCCATTTACTTTAATTTATTTTTCATACTAATTTTTAACTATACATTGACAGTACAAAATATTCTACACGTAAACTTAAACTTTTTTCCTACTTTTTAATTATATATTTTCCAAAAATACTATTCAAAACTATGTTTTTAATATTTTAAGGCCGCCAAACAAGGGCTTAGATTATTTGAAGTGAGACGGTTTTTATGGGATTGACTAATTTTTGCGTCCCTAAGCTAAGATATGTTTAACAAGTCAAACATTTTGTGGATTCTCGACATAATGCATCCGACAATTAGAGTGAATTGAAAATGAAATTAAAAATCAAATCAGAAAAGTTGAAGGCAATTTAATTTGGTAAGCAAAAACATGTAGGAAATCAATTATTTGAAGGCATGTTCATTATGCACTATGTTGAGCATTATAAACTACAAAGTCAAGATCTTAACTTTTTTTTCCCCCTTATTACATTACAATCCACCCAAGCATTCCAAACAAGCCAAATGAACACTTTGTACCATATAATCTAGCTTCTTCGTGTTACAAGAAAAAAGCCAAATTACATTTCGTTGACTAAATTAGACTCGTAAATATCATATATGAACATGTTTTATAAGTAGTATTTGATGGGATTAGAAGATAGTACGGAAAATAAATCAAATGCGACGAACACTAACCAACCTCACATCATCAATCACAGGACCACACATAGACCCGGAATTGTCGCTCTTCATATGATAAAATGAGCTCAAAAACCTAACCCTAGTGCGTGTTGAGATTGCCTTGAACCTTAGCTTTGCACGTTTGAATCCACCATTGCCTTTGGATTCATAAGGAACCTGGACAATGTCTCTGGCTGCACTTGCTTCAACCAACATTGATCCTTGACATGAATTTTTGGCATCTCCTACTGAGAAGAATAGATCATAAGTCCTGTCGGGAACGGTTCTTACGACTTGTGTAAGTGCACTCTCTCTTCCGGCCACCAGTTCGACTGCCCGTTTGCCCTCGGGAACTGAAAAATGGTCCGAATCTATGTACTTTATGGCCTTGAGGGATTCAATCATCCATCCAGGAAGTGGTGAGTGATCATCCTCAATATTGGGAGGGATTAGGACACCCCAGGATGTGTTGTGGAAAATATATGGACCCTCTTCAAAATTCCCATTCTTCAGCATGTTGCCTGCATAATTATTTGATATAAACTATTAGGTTTTTGGAATGTAATAATAAATAGAAAATGAAAAGTTATTTCATGCCCAATTGTTGTGTTTGCATTAATACGTGCACTTATACGTAACCTTTTATTAACCAATAGTCTAATTAATGACATGCATCTACGCTTACTTGCCAAATCAACCTACAACTCACATTTTGTATTGAATAATACTATTTAATATCACTGGTGTAAAGTATCAATTTAGATGTCAATTGCATTAGATTAAATGATAGATTCACTTAAATGTAATGTCACATGATTAATTTGATTGAAATTATTAAATGTGACCACCTGAATTGGTGATAGATAGCATTATTCTTTGATAATTGGTATTATTGGCTAACTTTAAAAAAAAAAAAAAAAAAAAAATTCTAGGTGTAAGAAAAAGTTGAATGTTTACCTCTTGGTCTTTTAGGTGGGTTCAAAGCCTTGAGTGCCACTGAATCAATGAGTGGACCACAAGCTAGGTCCTTCTCTTTTCCTGGATTATGTAAAATTATCTCAATTTCATTTGACTCTGCCAAAAATCCCCAACAATAAGTATCCCAACCATCACTACTATACACCGTCTGAATTGGTAAAATTCCCCAGTCCTTTGGCTCACTATTTGGTGACACTGAAATATTCAATTTCTCGTCTTGTGCACAAGTCCTTGCAGCACTAAACGAAATCGAGTAAAACATTCCATTTGTGACCTTAACCTTTGTCTTAATCGATGCCTCGTCCCCTAGCCTCACAGCCGAGGATCCCTCCGGCACCACCAGCAACATGTCGCCTTGTTTTTGGCCCGATTTTATGTACTCGACAAAACCTGAAATTTGCCAGTTGGGTATGGCATGTGGGTCGTTCACTCTGGTCCCTCTCATTTGTGATGGCTTTGGACCGAACTCGAAGTTCCCATTAGGCAATAAGCCTGAAATTTTTTAATTTGCATCAGATTATGTGGTTCAACTATAGCCAAAGAATGGATCAACGATGACGTGATAAAGTTAATTTTAACTTAAATAAACAATGAAACGTACACAATACAATCTATCTAATAAGAAAATGTGATTGATTACGAAATGGTCCAAGTGGCAAGTGATGGTGAACATTGCATTGTACAACTGTAGTCAACATGTTATCACATGTGTTGTCTAAAAAATATATTCTTAAATTTTTCTCAAATGCAACATGGCTTACGTAAAAAGTACTAAAATTAGGAACTTATATAACATGTACTTCCTTTACATGATAGGTGTTTGAAATAATTATTGCTGCTTCTTTTTAATTTCAAACGAACGTGAGTGACAGATTCTAAAATTATTAATGGAATTCATAATTAAAATGGGATTCTTTTATTCTGAGGTGACTGAAGGATAAAGAAGAAGTAGTAGAAAATCCGTGCGTGATCAAATTTCTCTATCCAGCATCTGCAAAAATGTAATTGTCACATTTACTTGAAGAGTTAAGCCATTTGAACAGAAAATGTCGTCATATTCCTTGACAGATGATTTGTTGGCAGTGTATGAGTAAATGTAGAAATTGATTGTTTTTTAAACGAGCAATGTTATTTAGCCCCACTAGGATTGCAACTCTAATCTAGGTAGCATCAATGTGGCATTATATGATAAGTGAAATTAAATTATTTATTTAATTTCACCTTTCATTTAGCCTATAATCTAATGCCACCTAGACTGGGGATGCAATTCCAGTGAAGTTACATAACATTATTCTTTTTAACAGTTCAATAATAAAATGTCATATGAAATTATGTCAAGGAATTTGACAAAAGTTTTTGAAAATGTAGCAAAGTTCTTTCTTTAACAAGTAGAAATGATTTTTACGAAGGATTCTTCTCGTAGAATGTAATCAATTCACACATTTAATGCAGTCCAATGAATTAATACCTAGGAATTAATTCACAGCACAAGATGCCGGATCCACTTGCGTAATATTTTTGTTAAAAGGTGCAAAAATTACACAAAATTCCAACAAAGTTCTAGTTAAGAATTGTGGCTTTTTGTCAAGACTTTATTATTGAGATTTTATACACTTTAAGACAAGGGAACAATTGCACTAACATACGAGAAATGAATAAAAATCGTTTTGTAATTTGAAAAATTCACATTTTTTTTATTAAATTTGGGTCGGGCTGGCCGAACAAATGGGGGCTCATTCAGTTGGCATTTATTGGTTTAGTAGCAAAAGAGTCGCTCAAACCAATCCATAATTGTCAAAACTCTGAACCGCGAGTTTAGCGAACATTCGAATCGATTCATTTTAAACCAGTTAGTTATCAAATGGGTACAAAGCAAAACTTAATATCATATTTGCACTAGAAGAGAATTGAACTTGTACTTCCTATAGGAGAACCTCGACCAATATGGCAATTGTAAAACATATATACATGTTCAATTTTAGCAAAATAATATAAAATAATGTATATATTGTCTCTTTGATCTAAAAAATATATATTTTTAATTAAAATTCGACCTAGCAATGACACATTGATTGAACCACTATCACACCAATTGAACCACTAATCCAATGGTCCAATAATTTGTCCAAATCGAAGACCGAATCGAATCCGATAACTATGCATTTTACTATTAGTTCTCTTCTTGTGGTAGATTTGGCATAGGTAGCCATTGCTAGTACTCAAGTTTTTTCATTTCCTTGCTTCTTTTCATGTACCAAATGATTATATTCATGAACTATATCATGTACTCCTAAGAGATTTGTATATCAACAGCAACAACAGCAGCAGCCGCCATAATAATAATAATAATAATAATAATAATAATAATAATCATCATCATCATCATCATCATCACGTCAAGTGAGAATTATTTTTTGAATGATTTTGACCATACTACAATTTAATTATTTCAATAATACCTTACTTTTTATTTTTCAATATGTAATAAATATTACAAAATTCTTGTCATGTATGAATTTCGTGTTATTAAATTTCAATTAATTAACATTCACATTAATCTAAATTAAATAAATTTTGATCTACATGAATATAGAATTATTATAGACGAATTTAATTTTATTAATGCATTTAGGAATTTTAATGGGTGTTTAAATTTATGTATTAACATTTAATTTTTATGTATCAAATGTAGCATAAAATGTTACTCATTTGTAGTATTTTATCATCACAAAAAAACTGAATAATAGAAGTTGAATTTTGATAGTATATTTTCTTCTCTTAAATTTATATTCTAAATTTTATTTTCTTTAGTTCGTTTGAGAATTATCAAATCCTCCCAACAAATTGGTATCAAATATTATTGTTACAACAGTTATAAAATATTTCAGAATAACGTATAATGTACGTTCAACTTTGATTATTTATTGTAAATGCCATGAAAATAAGCCAAAATATGAATTTAATCTCATGAAAGTATGAACATAAATTAATTGATGTGAAGAATTGGAAGCTTACCATCGTTGAAAGATAATGCAAAATAGAAGGTGGCGCTGAGCAGAATCAACAATAGGTTCATCTTCTTCATGTTGTAATTACAATACAATGTACTTCAGTGTGTGTGTGTGTGTGTGTGAGAGAGAGAGAGAGAGGATTGGATCGAAAATGAAGAAGCGGTGGGAGGGTTTTTATGGGTTTCACCTGATGAGAAAGCCCCCAAATTTTGATAAAATTACAACCATTGCAATTAACTTCGGGTTACTTTTCTCAACAAAATTACTTATGAGTAAATAAGGCTCTATCTAAGATTGCTTTTAAAGTTTGTTAAACAATTACAATTATTTTAGGAATTTAGTAAAATATAATAAAAATTTGATTATGATATAATTGTAGTGTTTGACTATGTTTCATGTAAAAGAGTTTCCTAAAAAACTTACTTAAAATTTCTATTTGAAAATTAATTTTTGAAAGACCCTCCTATTTTGAAAGTGTTTGTAGATAAAGTTATATTGAATTAACTTCATCTAAAAGTTCTTTTAAGAAGAAAAAGTGATTTCATAAACGTATTCAAACGAATCTAAAAACTCCTTTTGGGTTTTTCAAAGTCATATCGAACGAGTGTTTTATGAAACGACGCTAAGGTAGTTTCGTACTTTTAACTTCTTTAATTGCTCATCTTTAAAATGTTAATTTTAAGAATAATCAATAAAATTAGTCCTTTTATTTTCAAATTTTTTTTTTATTTTGAGTTTTAATAAATGTTAACATTTTCCATCTAAATTACTATGGTGAATATATTTTCTTAGATAAGTATTTAATAATAGTATACGCTATATAAAAGTAAGAATAAATTTTGAATTATGATTGATGATAATGATACATTAAGGGACCATTATAATTAATTTTCATTTTTAATAATTATTATTCGTACAGTAATAAAGTATTTTGTTTACTAAAAGTTCAAATGATTTTGGAAATTTTTACTTTGAAATATGTTAAAATAAGTTACTTTCTTATTAAGTTAAAAAAAAAAAAAAATTGAACAAAAAAGTAGGGATTAGTTTCAATTCAATCTCTTAGGAAAGATAACGCGTGCATGTGCAATTCTAGCAGAAGACTAAGCCAAGAAAAGGAAAGAGAATGGAAAGTTGTAAAGAATAATTAAATAAAATAATCAGCATAATTGTGTAGGGATGAACGGACACAACATATTCGAATTTGGTTTATTTTAATGAAAAAAAAATCCTATTAATTAAGCAACATCAAATTAATTGAATCTACAAATTATTACTAGGTTTCGTCTGGTGCAGGTTCAAAGCATAGCATTCCCCAGCTCAATGTTACATTGTCGACTTAGGGGTTAGTTCGTCATTTCACTTTCTTCATCGATACGACTAACCCCTTATTCATAGAATTTCGGTTTTGCTAGTGGTAAATTACCATGTACATAGAGGTGTACACCCTCTTCACATGGGGGTGGAACCCGCTTGAATAAAAAATATTTTATACAAGTGGGTATCATCCCCATGTGAGAGAGGTGTACATCCTTATATATATTTTTATGTACAAGTAGAATTATTCATAGAATTTTGTTGTTGTTTGTTGATAGAAGGTGTTGACGATTTGGATGAATTATTAGGGATGTCAAAATATCTCGTCCTTGTCCCAAAATAGGAGGAGATTTTCTGCCCCATTGGAGAATCAGGACGGTTCCCTATTTTTTCTATTTTTAGATCTAAATTGTATTTAATTTTTCTAGAAAAAGTAAATAAATAAGTGAACAGGGTAATAATTTGGGATATTTTAATTCTCACCCTGCCCTACCTTGTTCCCATTCCGTCAATTGCCATTCCTATAAATTACTAAAGGTCGGGATGAAAGTACTACAAAATATTAAAATGAGGACGAAAGTATTACAAAGTGCAAAGTTTGGAATCCTATGGTGTAATTAAGCCTAAAAAATATTAAAAAATTGACAAATATTATGACATAAATATTTTTTATTTTTTTAAAATACAAATATTTATATTGTAGAACTTTTTGTCCAACAAATTCTGGAGATTTTCATTTGCACAATCATTCATCTTTATGTAATTGGAGATAGATTGTTGAATTTATTTAACGAATTCTCTCTTCACATAAGAATAGGAGAGGGAGATATACTTTTAATTTATTTACTTTACTCTCATTTTTTTTTAAATAAATAAATCAAGGAATGCAATCGAGTCAGATAAATAAATTTGTATCTAACGTAGTTATGCCCGTTCATGATCCATTTTATTCTCGTTTTTTGGAACAAAGCAACATGAACCACTCTTGACATCATGAATCAAAGCTACAATTTCCGACAAGATAATTTTGATTTTACAATATAAACGAAATGACAAATGAAGCCTCTAGAACTAAGTCTGCGACACCACATGCCTGTGATAAAATAATACTCCGACAATCATCAAATATCAAATTATTAAAATAAAAAATAAAGAAAAGAAAAGAAAATCAGTTCAAGATTTGATAGCAGGAGGCAGCCCATCTGCAAATGTAACTAGGGATACATTGGCATAAAAGTTAGTGCGTTCTCGATTCGGCTACAAGATTTTTGCTCCTCCTTTTTGGTCGGCAATAATTTGCTACAGTGTTGACTTAGAATCCACGACACCACCCCGTCTTAATGCTTTTGATTGGTTGATAAGGTCGGCTAAATAGGTCATCATGGGATCTAGGTCATAGCGATGACCTAGGTTATGATTACCCGCCATATAAATATTCATTGATGAAATCTGATTGGTTTGAAATGAGACGATGACATCATGAACGCCACTGGGCATTTCAGCTCCTTCTTATGAAAGTCGAACCTTAAGCTTTTCATGCCAACTAGTTAATTTGAATTTGTTTAAGATGGATGACAAAGGTCGCTTTGAAAACTCCCCATGGGTGACAAATGTCTTTCAATGAGAAGGCGTGATGTTTCATTATCCATTAAAGCTTCCTATGAAAGTTTTTTTTTTTTCAAAACTACGTTGAAATAACGAAGTTCAACCCAACTAACACCTAGAGGGAGTGAATAGGTGTTTGTGCGGAATGAAAATTAACAATTAATAAGCAACAAGTCACTTTTATTTGTTTAGTCAATCGATTCAATTTTTCTATGGTTTTAATGCTGCAGTTATATAGAAAACAGTAAATAACGCAAAATATGATAACGGAGAAAACTCGTAACTGGGTAAAAACTTCGGGCCCAAGCCAGTAACAATCCACTATAAACGAATCAACTTATAGTACTGTCGACTCGACTAACTCTAGTACTTTCTGACCTCCTGATTGTAATTACTAAAATTCTCTCGAATTGCGTGCTCCCACACCAAATCCTGACCTTCTGAATTTATCTATTTCCTTTGGATCCATGAGAACTCCTCTTTCTCCAACAACCAGAAACTATGGCCACCTTCCTTGATCTTCGAAACACTGATAGATGTTGTGGAAATATGTGTTTTTTGTAAATTTTCTAACAGAAATGCAAACATTTGATCTTCAAAACACTGATAGATGTTGTGGAAGTATGTGTTTTTTGTAAATTTTCTAACAGAAATGCAAACATTTATAACTTATTCATAGTCCTTCGAACACTATACAATCATTTTCAGAACAATAGTGATTGTTCAAAAAACCTTTCAAAAGTGAACAAATAGTTGTGTGTAGATTGAAATCATGCATTTGTGATAGTTGGTAAATAGATGCTTGTTATAGAAAAATACCGTTATAAATAATTTCACTAAATATCCAATAATTTGATTAATTATAATTTGGCTCAAAAATTTAATAAATTTTGTCTAAAAATTATGAGTAAGGCAATGACCCATCCAAATTGGACTCGTACTGAGCCAGTATGGACAAAAGCAATGGCGTGTGCATTCGTGTACGCGTCTGCATGTGCGTGTGGACTTCGGACCAAACTCAAAAAAATTCTAGATCTCCCCTTTTCAAAGACTAGTGGTATCCTTGGGGCCCAAATTCAATTGTCTAACTTCCATCATATAAACCAAACAATTTTTTCCTTACGTTTCCTAATGGGACAAAAGTTTAAACAATTTCAATTAAATTATCAACTTTTCCAAGTTTCAAGTGGGTAACTTAGATATCGAACATTTCATTCAATTTAAATAATTTTTTATATATTTATATATATTATATTAGTTATCTTGTAGAGTAGAAAATGAATATGATTAGTTGCATAAAATTTGGAGTATGAGTCTCATTGAAATTTAAGCTCAAAGTTGACCCATGTCACTAATTTATTGAACCATTTACAACAATAAATTTAATACATCTTGAAACTAGATCTCTTGAATTAGGTCGAAACTTGGCGGACCTCGTAATCCAATTCCAAACCAACACAAAAGGGATAAAAGGTTCCATCAAATCTACTACTGCAAGTTCAATATCGCGATGACATCTGTANAGCGTTCCTTGAAACTCGTCTACTGCTTGTGATGTTCTAGCTAGAGATCTCATACCCTACTTTAGTCCAGCTTGGGCAAAAAGTTTTTGTAGCTAGCTATAGTTGATACTGTAAGTGTTATGGCTTAGGTCCAATCAATTTGGGATATAAACACTTTATATACATATATATATAATCGATCCATATTTAATGGCAATATCTATTATTTAGTTGAATTTATATTCTAATGAATTAAATAATAGAATTTGTAGATTCAAGTTTTGGTAATTTGTTAATCACAATGAATTGTGATTATGAGATATAAATTATATATGACTGAATTTTAAATCGTCAGTGGTCGAAATAATAACGAGATATGAATATTGTTATTACGAATAGATCTTCACGTGTGACATTTTTTACTTGTGAAATAAGTAAATGATCTTACAAATTAAAGTGTGATGACACTTAAATGAACACATAGATGTTTTATTATACAACAAAATATTAGAGACCCGTTGGGGAGATTTCACATGAATAACTATCTGAGTGTCAGTAGATGATCTCTAACATTCGGTAGTGAAATTGGTCATTTGATTTGAATTCATCATAGTGTCTTATATGATGATAATCATACTTTAGTGATGTTGGATGTTACTTTGTCAAGGATCGCTAATACGACATCATTCGGGTATGTCAAGAATTATATGAAGTTTGTGAATGATCAGTAGATGATTCGTCACTCTTAGAAAGTAAGAGACTATGATCTACATTGCATTAAATTCTTGGCCAAGTTGTACTCATAAATCGAAAATTAATTTTCGACTTACATTGACTTAATAGTGGGGTGAAAGATATGATCGATAATTGAGATTGACATATATTCATATCTCGTAATTGATCGGATCATATTGACGAAGGGATTATAGTTTCAAGTAAACAAACAAGTTTGGTTTTGTGATACTACGTGACATTTTTCGTCACATGTATTGCCCTAACACATTATTAGATGTCAATATGGGACCACATATGTGAATTGATGAAACATTAAAATGGGGTATTTTAATTTATTGATTTTGATTAAATCAAAATAATAATTCACGTTGTTTGGTATCGTGATCGAGAATATGATAGGTCACACACAAAAGGAGAACAAAAAGAATGAGATTTCAATAATTAATTAACAAATGTTGTACAATTAATTAATTGGATTGCTTCTTAATAGGCCCGAATTAATTAATTAGATTAATTAAATATTTGACCGAATTAAGTTTAAGAGACATGTCTTATCCACTTGAACTTATATTAATAAGCCATTAGGAT